>NW_003148696.1:0-48619 GCF_000003605.2 Saccoglossus kowalevskii
GACCCACTTGTATGGGAATCCAATCTGAGACGTAACCCACCTGTGTGGGAATCCAATCTGAGACGTGACCAACCTGTATGGCTATCCAATCTGATTTGTGACCCACCTGTATGGGAATCCAATCTGATTTGTGACCCACCTGATTGGGAATCCAATCTGAGGCGTGACCCACCTGTGTGGGAATCCAATCTGAGTTGTGACCCACCTGTATGGGAATCCAATCTGAGACGTGACCCACCTGTATGGGAATCAGTTCTGAGATGTGACCCACCTGTTTGAGAATCCAATCTGAGAAGTGACCCACCTGTATGAGAATCCAATCTGAGATGTCACCCACCTGTATGGGAATTCAAACTGAGAAGTGACCTACCTGTATGGGAATCCATTCTGAGTTGTGACCCACCTGTATTGGAATCCAATCTGAGACGTGACCCACCTGTATGAGAATTCAATCTGAGATGTGACCCACCTGTATGGGAATTCAATCTGAGAAGTGACCCACCTGTATGGGAATCCAATCTGAATTGTGACCCACCTGTATTGGAATCCAATCTGAGACGTGACCTACCTGCATGGGAATCAATTCTGAGAAGTGACCCACCTGTATAGGAATCCAATCTGAGAAGTGACCCACCTGTATGGGAATCCAATCTGAGACGTGACCTACCTGTATTCGAATCCAATCTGAGAAGTGACCCACCTGTATGAGAATCCAATCTGAGAAGTGACCCACCTGTATGAGAATCCAATCTGAGATGTGACCCACGTGTATGGGAATACAATCTGAGAAGTGACCTACCTGTATGGGAATCCATTCTGAGTTGTGACCCACCTGTGTTGGAATCCAATCTGAGACGTGACCCACCTGTATGGGAATCCAATCTGAGATGTGATCTACCTGTATGGGAATCCATTGTGAGTTCTGACCCGCCTGTATGGGAGTCAATTTTGAGTTGTGTCCCACCTGTATGGGAATCCAATCTGAGACGTGACCCACCTGCATGGGAATCAAATCTGAGATGTGACCCACCTGTTTGAGAATCCAATCTGAGAAGTGACCAGCCTGTATGAGAATCCAATCTGAGATGTGACCCACCTGTATGGGAATACAATCTGAGAAGTGACCTACCTGTATGGGAATCCATTCTGATTTGTGACCCACCTGTGTTGGAATCCAATCTCAGACATGACCCACCTGTGTGGGAATCCAATCTGAGATGTGATCTACCTGTATGCGAATCCATTGTGAGATGTGACCCACCTGTTTGGGAATTCAATCTGAGAAGTGACCCACCTGTATGGGAATCCAATCTGAGATGTGACCTACCTGTATGGGAATCCATTGTGAGTTGTGACCCACCTGTATGAGAATCCAATCAGAGTTGTGATTCACCTGTATGGGAATCCAATCTGAGTTGTGATCTACCTGTATGGGAGTCCAATCTGAGTTGTGATCCACCTGTATGGGAATATAATCTGAGAAGTGACCCACCTGTATGGGAATACAATGTGAGATGTGATCTACCTGTATGGGAATCCATTGTGAGTTGTGATCCACCTGTATGGGAATCCAATCTATGTTGTGATCTACCTGTATGGGAGTCCAATCTGAGTTGTGATCCACCTGTATGGGAATCCAATCTGAGACGTAACCCACCTGTATAGGAATCCAATCTGAGAAGTGACCCACCTGTATGGGAATACAATGTGAGATGTGATCTACCTGTATGGGAATCCATTGTGAGTTGTGATCCACCTGTATGGGAATCCAATTCTATGTTGTGATCTACCTGTATGGGAGTCAATCTGAGTTGTGACCCACCTGTATGAGGAATCCAATCTGACAAGTGACCCACCTGTATGGAAATCCAATCTGAGATGTGACCCACCTGTGTGAGAATCCCAATCTGAGACGTGACCCACCTGTATGGCTATCCAAACTGATTTGTGATCCACCTGTATGGGAATCCAATCTGATTTGTGACCCACATGTATGGGAATCCAATCTGAGGCGTGACCCACCTGTGTGGGAATCCAATCTGAGACACGATCCACCTGTATGGGAATCCAATCTGAGTTGTGACCCACCTGTATGGGAATCCAATCTGAGACGTGACCCACCTGTATGGGAATCAGTTCTGAGATGTGACCCACCTGTTTGAGAATCCAATCTGAGAAGTGACCCACCTGTGTTGGAATCCAATCTGAGATGTGACCCACCTGTATGGGAATTCAATCTGAGAAGTGACCTACCTGTATGGGAATCCATTGTGAGTTGTGACCCACCTGTTTGGGAATTCAATCTGAGAAGTGACCCACCTGTATGGGAATCCAATCTGAGATGTGACCTACCTGTATGGGAATCCATTGTGAGTTGTGACCCACGTGTATGAGAATCCAATCAGAGACGTGACCCACCTGTATGGGAATCCAATCTGAGTTGTGATCTACCTGTATGAGAATCCAATCTGAGATGTGACCCACCTGTATGGGAATCCAATCTGAGACGTGACCCACCTGTATGGCAATCCAATCTGAGTTGTGACCCACCTGTATGGGAATCCAATCTGAGACGTGACCCACCTGTATGGGAATCCAATGTGAGATGTGATCTACATGTATGGGAATTCATTGTGAGTTGTGATCCACCTGTATGGGAATTCAATCTGTGTTGTGATCTACCTGTATGGGAGTCCAATCTGAGTTGTGATCCACCTGTATGGGAATCCAATCTGAGACGTAACCCACCTGCATGGGAATCAAATCTGAGATGTGACCCACCTGTTTGAGAATCCAATCTGAGAAGTGACCAGCCTGTATGAGAATCCAATCTGAGATGTGACCCACCTGTATGGGAATCCATTCTGAGTTGTGACCCACCTGTATTGGAATCCAATCTGAGTTGTGATCCACCTGTATGGGAGTCCAATCTGAGTTGTGATCCACCTGTATGGGAATCCAATCTGAGACGTGACCCACCTGTATGAGAATCCAATCTGAGACGTGACCGACCTGTATGGAAATCCAATCTGAGAAGTGACCGACCTGTATGGGAATACAATCTGAGAAGTGACCCACCTGTATGGGAATCCAATCTGAGAAGTGACCGACCTGTATGGGAATCCAATCTGAGACGTGGCCCACCTGTATGGGAATTCAATCTGAGAAGTGACCCACCTGTATGGGAATCTAATCTGAGACGTAACCCACCTGTATGGGAATCCAATCTGAGACGTGACCCACCTGTATGGGAATCCAATCTGAGTTGTGACCCACCTGTATGGGAATCCAATCTGAGACGTGACCCACCTGTATGGGAATCCAATCTGAGACGTGACCTACCTGTATGGGAATCCAATCTGAGAAGTGACCCACCTGTATGAGAATCCAATCTGAGAAGTGACCCACCTGTATGAGAATCCAATCTGAGAAGTGACCCACTGTATTGGAATCCAATCTGAAGCGTGACCTACTGCATGGGAATCAATTCTGAGAAGTGACCCACCTGTATAGGAATCCAATGTGAGAAGTGACCCACCTGTATGGGAATCCAATCTGAGACGTGACCTACCTGTATGCGAATCCAATCTGAGAAGTGACCCACCTGTATGAGAATCCAATCTGAGAAGTGACCCACCTGTATGAGAATCCAATCTGAGATGTGACCCACGTGTATGGGAATACAATCTGAGAAGTGAACTACCTGTATAGGAATCCATTCTGAGTTGTGACCCACCTGTGTTGGAATCCAATCTGAGACGTGACCCACCTGTATGGGAATCCAATCTGAGATGTGATCTACCTGTATGGGAATCCATTGTGAGTTGTGACCCACCTGTATGGGAATCCAATCTGAGATGTGACCTACCTGTATGGGAATCCAATATGAGATGTGATCTACCTGTATGGGAATCCATTGTGAGTTCTGACCCGCCTGTATGGGAGTCAATTTTGAGTTGTGTCCCACCTGTATGGGAATCCAATCTGAGACGTGACCCACATGCATGGGAATCAAACCTGAGATGTGACCCACCTGTTTGAGAATCCAATCTGAGAAGTGACCAGCCTGTATGAGAATCCAATCTGAGATGTGACCCACCTGTATGGGAGTACAATCTGAGAAGTGACCTACCTGTATGGGAATCCATTCTGAGTTGTGACCCACCTGTATGAGAATCCAATCAGAGTTGTGATCCACCTGTATGGGAATCCAATCTGAGTTGTGATCTACCTGTATGAGAATCCAATCTGAGATGTGACCCACCTGTATGGGAATCCAATCTGAGACGTGACCCACCTGTATGGCAATCCAATCTGAGTTGTGACCCACCTGTATGGGAATCCAATCTGTGTTGTGATCTACCTGTATGAGAATCCAATCTGAGATGTGACCCTCCTGTATGGGAATCCAATCTGAGACGTGACCCACCTGTATGGCAATCCAATCTGAGTTGTGACCCACCTGTATGGGAATCCAATCTGAGTTGTGATCTACCTGTATGGGAGTCCAATCTGAGTTGTGATCCACCTGTATGGGAATATAATCTGAGAAGTGATCCACCTGTATGGGAATCCAATGTGAGATGTGATCTACCTGTATGGGAATCCATTGTGAGTTGTGATCCACCTGTATGGGAATCCAATCTGTGTTGTGATCTACCTGAATGGGAGTCCAATCTGAGTTGTGATCCACCTGTATGGGAATCCAATCTGAGACGTAACCCACCTGTATAGGAATCCAATCTGAGAAGTGACCCACCTGTATGGGAATCCAATCTGAGAAGTGACCCACCTGTGTGGAAATCCAATCTGAGATGTGACCCACCTGCATGGGAATCAAATCTGAGATGTGACCCACCTGTTTGAGAATCCAATCTGAGAAGTGACCCACCTGTATGAGAATCCTATCTGAGATGTGACCCACCTGTATGGGAGTACAATCTGAGAAGTGACCTACCTGTATGGGAATCCATTCTGAGTTGTGACCCACCTGTATGAGAATCCAATCAGAGTTGTGATCTACCTGTATGAGAATCCAATCTGAGATGTGACCCACCTGTATGGGAATCCAATCTGAGACGTGACCCACCTGTATGGCAATCCAATCTAAGTTGTGACCCACCTGTATGGGAATCCAATCTGAGAAGTGACCCACCTGTATGGAAATCCAATCTGAGATGTGACCCACCTGCATGGGAATCAAATCTGAGATGTGACCCACCTGTTTGAGAATCCAATCTGAGAAGTGACCAGCCTGTATAAGAATCCAATCTGAGATGTGACCCACCTGTATGGGAGTACAATCTGAGAAGTGACCTACCTGTATGGGAATCCATTCTGAGTTGTGACCCACCTGTATGAGAATCCAATCAGAGTTGTGATCTACCTGTATGAGAATCCAATCTGAGATGTGACCCACCTGTATGGGAATCCAATCTGAGACGTGACCCACCTGTATGGCAATCCAATCTAAGTTGTGACCCACCTGTATGGGAATCCAATCTGAGAAGTGACCCACCTGTATGGAAATCCAATCTGAGATGTGACCCACCTGCATGGGAATCAAATCTGAGATGTGACCCACCTGTTTGAGAATCCAATCTGAGAAGTGACCAGCCTGTATGAGAATCCAATCTGAGATGTGACCCACCTGTATGGGAGTACAATCTGAGAAGTGACCTACCTGTATGGGAATCCATTCTGAGTTGTGACCCACCTGTATGAGAATCCAATCAGAGTTGTGATCTACCTGTATGAGAATCCAATCTGAGATGTGACCCACCTGTATGGGAATCCAATCTGAGACGTGACCCACCTGTATGGCAATCCAATCTGAGTTGTGACCCACCTGTATGGGAATCCAATCTGAGACGTGACCCACCTGTATGGGAATCCAATCTGAATTGTGACCCACCTGTATGGGAATCCAATCTGAGTTGTGATCTACCTGTATGAGAATCCAATCTGAGATGTGACCCACCTGTATGGGAATACAATCTGAGAAGTGACCTACCTGTATGGGAATCCATTCTGATTTGTGACCCACCTGTGTTGGAATCCAATCTGAGACATGACCCACCTGTGTGGGAATCCAATCTGAGATGTGATCTACCTGTATGGGAATCCATTGTGAGATGTGACCCACCTGTTTGGGAATTCAATCTGAGAAGTGACCCACCTGTATGGGAATCCAATCTGAGATGTGACCTACCTGTATGGGAATCCAATATGAGATGTGATCTACCTGTATGGGAATCCATTGTGAGTTCTGACCCGCCTGTATGGGAGTCAATTTTGAGTTGTGTCCCACCTGTATGGGAATCCAATCTGAGACGTGACCCACCTGCATGGTAATCAAATCTGAGAAGTGACCAGCCTGTATGAGAATCCAATCTGAGATGTGACCCACCTGTATGGGAATACAATCTGAGAAGTGACCCACCTGTATGGGAATCCATTCTGATTTGTGACCCACCTGTGTGGGAATCCAATCTGAGACATGATCCACCTGTGTGGGAATCCAATCTGAGATGTGATCTACCTGTATGGGAATCCATTGTGAGATGTGACCCACCTGTTTGGGAATTCAATCTGAGAAGTGACCCACCTGTATGGGAATCCAATCTTAGATGTGACCTACCTGTATGGGAATCCATTGTGAGTAGTGACCCACCTGTATGAGAATCCAATCAGAGTTGTGATCCACCAGTATGGGAATCCAATCTGAGTTGTGATCTACCTGTATGAGCATCCAATCTGAGATGTGACCCACCTGTATGGGAATCCAATCTGAGACGTGACCCACCTGTATGGCAATCCAATCTGAGTTGTGTCCCACCTGTATGGGAATCCAATCTGAGACATGACCTACCTGTATGGGAATCCAATCTGAGGCGTGACCCACCTGTGTGGGAATCCAATCTGAGTTGTGATCTACCTGTATGGGAGTCCAATCTGAGTTGTGATCCACCTGTATGGGAATATAATCTGAGAAGTGACCCACCTGTATGGGAATCCAATGTGAGATGTGATCTACCTGTATGGGAATCCATTGTGAGTTGTGATCCACCTGTATGGGAATCCAATCTGTGTTGTGATCTACCTGTATGGGAGTCCAATCTGAGTTGTGATCCACCTGTATGGGAATCCAATCTGAGACGTAACCCACCTGTATAGGAATCCAATCTGAGAAGTGACCCACCTGTATGGGAATCCAATCTGAGAAGTGACCCACCTGTATGGAAATCCAATCTGAGATGTGACCCACCTGCATGGGAATCCAATCTGAGATGTGACCCACCTGTATGGGAGTACAATCTGAGAAGTGACCTACCTGTATGGGAATCCATTCTGAGTTGTGACCCACCTGTATGAGAATCCAATCAGAGTTGTGGTCCACCTGTATGGGAATCCAATCTGAGTTGTGATCTACCTGTATGAGAATCCAATCTGAGATGTGACCCACCTGTATGGGAATCCAATTTGAGACGTGAATCACCTGTATGGCAATCCAATCTGAGTTGTGACCCACCTGTATGGGAATCCAATCTGTGTTGTGATCTACCTGTATGAGAATCCAATCTGAGATGTGACCCACCTGTATGGGAATCCAATCTGAGACGTAACCCACCTGTATGGCAATCCAATCTGAGTTGTGACCCACCTGTATGGGAATCCAATCTGAGACGTGAATCACCTGTATGGCAATCCAATCTGAGTTGTGACCCATCTGTATGGGAATCCAATCTGTGTTGTGATCTACCTGTATGAGAATCCAATCTGAGATGTGACCCACCTGTATGGGAATCCAATCTGAGACGTGACCCACCTGTATGGGAATCCAATCTGAGTTGTGATCTACCTGTATGAGAATCCAATCTGAGATGTGACCCACCTGTATGGGAATACAATCTGAGAAGTGACCTACCTTTATGGGAATCCATTCTGATTTGTGACCCACCTGTGTTGGAATCCAATCTGAGACATGACCCACCTGTGTGGGAATCCAATCTGAGATGTGATCTACCTGTATGGGAATCCATTGTGAGATGTGACCCACCTGTTTAGGAATTCAATCTGAGAAGTGACCCACCTGTATGGGAATCCAATCTGAGATGTGACCTACCTGTATGGGAATCCAATATGAGATGTGATCTACCTGTATGGGAATCCATTGTGAGTTCTGACCCGCCTGTATGGGAGTCAATTTTGAGTTGTGTCCCACCTGTATGGGAATCCAATCTGAGACGTGACCCACATGCATGGGAATCAAACCTGAGATGTGACCCACCTGTTTGAGAATCCAATCTGAGAAGTGACCAGCCTGTACGAGAATCCAATCTGAGATGTGACCCACCTGTATGGGAGTACAATCTGAGAAGTGACCTACCTGTATGGGAATCCATTCTGAGTTGTGACCCACCTGTATGAGAATCCAATCAGAGTTGTGATCCACCTGTATGGGAATCCAATCTGAGTTGTGATCTACCTGTATGAGAATCCAATCTGAGATGTGACCCACCTGTATGGGAATCCAATCTGAGACGTGAACCACCTGTATGGCAATCCAATCTGAGTTGTGACCCACCTGTATGGGAATCCAATCTGTGTTGTGATCTACCTGTATGAGAATCCAATCTGAGATGTGACCCACCTGTATGGGAATCCAATCTGAGACGTGACCCACCTGTATGGCAATCCAATCTGAGTTGTGACCCACCTGTATGGGAATCCAATCTGAGACGTGACCCACCTGTATGGGAATCCAATCTGAATTGTGACCCACCTGTATGGGAATCCAATCTGAGTTGTGATCTACCTGTATGAGAATCCAATCTGAGATGTGACCCACCTGTATGGGAATACAATCTGAGAAGTGACCTACCTGTATGGGAATCCATTCTGATTTGTGACCCACCTGTGTTGGAATCCAATCTGAGACATGACCCAGCTGTGTGGGAATCCAATCTGAGATGTGATCTACCTGTATGGGAATCCATTGTGAGATGTGACCCACCTGTTTGCGAATTCAATCTGAGAAGTGACCCACCTGTATGGGAATCCAATCTGAGATGTGACCTACCTGTATGGGAATCCAATATGAGATGTGATCTACCTGTATGGGAATCCATTGTGAGTTCTGACCCGCCTGTATGGGAGTCAATTTTGAGTTGTGTCCCACCTGTATGGGAATCCAATCTGAGACGTGACTCACCTGCATGGGAATCAAATCTGAGATGTGACCCACCTGTTTGAGAATCCAATCTGAGAAGTGACCAGCCTGTATGAGAATCCAATCTGAGATGTGACCCACCTGTATGGGAATACAATCTGAGAAGTGACCTACCTGTATGGGAATCCATTCTGATTTGTGACCCACCTGTGTTGGAATCCAATCTGAAACATGATCCACCTGTGTGGGAATCCAATCTGAGATGTGATCTACCTGTATGGGAATCCATTGTGAGATGTGACCCACCTGTTTGGGAATTCAATCTGAGAAGTAACCCACCTGTATGCGAATCCAATCTTAGATGTGACCTACCTGTATGGGAATCCATTGTGAGTTGTGACCCACCTGTATGAGAATCCAATCAGAGTTGTGATCCACCTGTATGGGAATCCAATCTGAGTTGTGATCTACCTGTATGAGAATCCAATCTGAGATGTGACCCACCTGTATGGGAATCCAATCTGAGACGTGACCCACCTGTATGGCAATCCAATCTGAGTTGTGTCCCACCTGTATGGGAATCCAATCTCAGACGTGACCTACCTGTATGGGAATCCAATCTGAGGCGTGACCCACCTGTGTGGGAATCCAATCTGAGTTGTGATCTACCTGTATGGGAGTCCAATCTGAGTTGTGATCCACCTGTATGGGAATATAATCTGAGAAGTGACCCACCTGTATGGGAATCCAATGTGAGATGTGATCTACCTGTATGGGAATCCATTGTGAGTTGTGATCCACCTGTATGGGAATCCAATCTGTGTTGTGATCTACCTCTATGGGAGTCCAATCTGAGTTGTGATCCACCTGTATGGGAATCCAATCTGAGACGTAACCCACCTGTATAGGAATCCAATCTGAGAAGTGACCCACCTGTATGGGAATCCAATCTGAGAAGTGACCCACCTGTATGGAAATCCAATCTGAGATGTGACCCACCTGCATGGGAATCAAATCTGAGATGTGACCCACCTGTTTGAGAATCCAATCTGAGAAGTGACCAGCCTGTATGAGAATCCAATCTGAGATGTGACCCACCTGTATGGGAGTACAATCTGAGAAGTGACCTACCTGTATGGGAATCCATTCTGAGTTGTGACCCACCTGTATGAGAATCCAATCAGAGTTGTGATCCACCTGTATGGGAATCCAATCTGAGTTGTGATCTACCTGTATGAGAATCCAATCTGAGATGTGACCCACCTGTATGGGAATCCAATCTGAGACGTGAACCACCTGTATGGCAATCCAATCTGAGTTGTGACCCACCTGTATGGGAATCCAATCTGAGACGTGACCCACCTGTATGGGAATCCAATCTGAATTGTGACCCGCCTGTATGGGAATCCAATCTGAGTTGTGATCTACCTGTATGAGAATCCAATCTGAGATGTGACCCACCTGTATGGGAATACAATCTGAGAAGTGACCTACCTGTATGGGAATCCATTCTGATTTGTGACCCACCTGTGTTGGAATCCAATCTGAGACATGACCCACCTGTGTGGGAATCCAATCTGAGATGTGATCTACCTGTATGGGAATCCATTGTGAGATGTGACCCACTGTTTAGGAATTCAATCTGAGATGTAACCCACCTGTATGGGAATTCAATCTGAGAAGTGACCCACCTGTATGGGAATCCAATCTGAGACATGACCCACGTGCATGGGAATCCAATCTGAGATGTGACCCACTTGTATGGTAATCCAATCTTAGACGTGACACACCTGTATGGGAATCCAATCTGATACGTGACCCACCTGTATGGCAATCCAATCTTAGTTGTGACCCACCTGTATGGCAATCCAATCTGAGACGTGACCTACCTGTATGGGAATCCAATCTGAGAAGTGACCCACCTGTATGAGAATCCAATCTGAGAAGTGACCCACCTGTATGAGAATCCAATCTGAGATGTGACCCACCTGTATGGGAGTACAATCTGAGACCTGACCCACCTGTATGGGAATCCAATCTGAGATGTGATCTACCTGTATGGGAATCCATTGTGAGTTCTGACCCGCCTGTATGTGAGTCAATTTTGAGTTGTGTCCCACCTGTATGGGAATCCAATCTGAGACGTGACCCACCTGTATGGGAATCCAATCTGAATTGTGACCCACCTGTATTGGAATCCAATCTGAGACGTGACCTACCTGCGTGGGAATCAATTCTGAGAAGTGACCCACCTGTATAGGAATCCAATCTGAGAAGTGACCCACCTGTATGGGAATCCAATCTGAGACGTGACCTACCTGTATGAGAATCCAATCTGAGAAGTGACCCACCTGTATGAGAATCCAATCTGAGAAGTGACCCACCTGTATGAGAATCCAATCTGAGATGTGACCCACGTGTATGGGAATACAATCTGAGAAGTGACCTACCTGTACGGGAATCCATTCTGAGTTGTGACCCACCTGTGTTGGAATCCAATCAGAGACGTGACCCACCTGTATGGGAATCCAATCTGAGATGTGATCTACCTGTATGGGAATCCATTGTGAGTTCTGACCCGCCTGTATGGGAGTCAATTTTGAGTTGTGTCCCACCTGTATGGGAATCCAATCTGAGACGTGACCCACCTGCATGGGAATCAAATCTGAGATGTGACCCACCTGTTTGAGAATCCAATCTGAGAAGTGACCAGCCTGTATGAGAATCCAATCTGAGATGTGACCCACCTGTATGGGAATACAATCTGAGAAGTGACCTACCTGTATGGCAATCCATTCTGATTTGTGACCCACCTGTGTTGGAATCCAATCTGAGACATGATCCACCTGTGTGGGAATCCAATCTGAGATGTGATCTACCTGTATGGGAATCCATTGTGAGATGTGACCCACCTGTTTGGGAATTCAATCTGAGAAGTGACCCACCTGTATGGGAATCCAATCTGAGATGTGACCTACCTGTATGGGAATCCATTGTGAGTTGTGACCCACCTGTATGAGAATCCAATCAGAGTTGTGATCCACCTGTATGGGAATCCAATCTGAGAAGTGACCCACCTGTATGAGAATCCAATCTGAGATGTGACCCACGTGTATGGGAATACAATCTGAGAAGTGACCTACCTGTATGGGAATCCATTCTGAGTTGTGACCCACCTGTATGGGAATCCAATCTGAGACGTGACCTACCTGTATGGGAATCCAATCTGAGGCGTGACCCACCTGTGTGGGAATCCAATCTGAGTTGTGATCTACCTGTATGGGAGTCCAATCTGAGTTGTGATCCACCTGTATGGGAATATAATCTGAGAAGTGATCCACCTGTATGGGAATCCAATGTGAGATGTGATCTACCTGTATGGGAATCCATTGTGAGTTGTGATCCACCTGTATGGGAATCCAATCTGTGTTGTGATCTACCTGAATGGGAGTCCAATCTGAGTTGTGATCCACCTGTATGGGAATCCAATCTGAGACGTAACCCACCTGTATAGGAATCCAATCTGAGAAGTGACCCACCTGTATGGGAATCCAATCTGAGAAGTGACCCACCTGTGTGGAAATCCAATCTGAGATGTGACCCACCTGCATGGGAATCAAATCTGAGATGTGACCCACCTGTTTGAGAATCCAATCTGAGAAGTGACCCACCTGTATGAGAATCCTATCTGAGATGTGACCCACCTGTATGGGAGTACAATCTGAGAAGTGACCTACCTGTATGGGAATCCATTCTGAGTTGTGACCCACCTGTATGAGAATCCAATCAGAGTTGTGATCTACCTGTATGAGAATCCAATCTGAGATGTGACCCACCTGTATGGGAATCCAATCTGAGACGTGACCCACCTGTATGGCAATCCAATCTAAGTTGTGACCCACCTGTATGGGAATCCAATCTGAGAAGTGACCCACCTGTATGGAAATCCAATCTGAGATGTGACCCACCTGCATGGGAATCAAATCTGAGATGTGACCCACCTGTTTGAGAATCCAATCTGAGAAGTGACCAGCCTTTATGAGAATCCAATCTGAGATGTGACCCACATGTATGGGAGTACAATCTGAGAAGTGACCTACCTGTATGGGAATCCATTCTGAGTTGTGACCCACCTGTATGAGAATCCAATCAGAGTTGTGATCTACCTGTATGAGAATCCAATCTGAGATGTGACCCACCTGTATGGGAATCCAATCTGAGACGTGACCCACCTGTATGGCAATCCAATCTAAGTTGTGACCCACCTGTATGGGAATCCAATCTGAGAAGTGACCCACCTGTATGGAAATCCAATCTGAGATGTGACCCACCTGCATGGGAATCAAATCTGAGATGTGACCCACCTGTTTGAGAATCCAATCTGAGAAGTGACCAGCCTGTATGAGAATCCAATCTGAGATGTGACCCACCTGTATGGGAGTACAATCTGAGAAGTGACCTACCTGTATGGGAATCCATTCTGAGTTGTGACCCACCTGTATGAGAATCCAATCAGAGTTGTGATCTACCTGTATGAGAATCCAATCTGAGATGTGACCCACCTGTATGGGAATTCAATCTGAGGCGTGACCCACCTGTATGGCAATCCAATCTGAGTTGTGACCCACCTGTATGGGAATCCAATCTGAGACGTGACCCACCTGTATGGGAATCCAATCTGAATTGTGACCCACCTGTATGGGAATCCAATCTGAGTTGTGATCTACCTGTATGAGAATCCAATCTGAGATGTGACCCACCTGTATGGGAATCCAATCTGAGACGTGACCCACCTGTATGGCAATCCAATCTGAGTTGTGTCCCACCTGTATGGGAATCCAATCTGAGACATGACCTACCTGTATGGGAATCCAATCTGAGGCGTGACCCACCTGTGTGGGAATCCAATCTGAGTTGTGATCTACCTGTATGGGAGTCCAATCTGAGTTGTGATCCACCTGTATGGGAATATAATCTGAGAAGTGACCCACCTGTATGGGAATCCAATGTGAGATGTGATCTACCTGTATGGGAATCCATTGTGAGTTGTGATCCACCTGTATGGGAATCCAATCTGTGTTGTGATCTACCTGTATGGGAGTCCAATCTGAGTTGTGATCCACCTGTATGGGAATCCAATCTGAGACGTAACCCACCTGTATAGGAATCCAATCTGAGAAGTGACCCACCTGTATGGGAATCCAATCTGAGAAGTGACCCACCTGTATGGAAATCCAATCTGAGATGTGACCCACCTGCATGGGAATCCAATCTGAGATGTGACCCACCTGTATGGGAGTACAATCTGAGAAGTGACCTACCTGTATGGGAATCCATTCTGAGTTGTGACCCACCTGTATGAGAATCCAATCAGAGTTGTGATCCACCTGTATGGGAATCCAATCTGAGTTGTGATCTACCTGTATGAGAATCCAATCTGAGATGTGACCCACCTGTATGGGAATCCAATTTGAGACGTGAATCACCTGTATGGCAATCCAATCTGAGTTGTGACCCACCTGTATGGGAATCCAATCTGTGTTGTGATCTACCTGTATGAGAATCCAATCTGAGATGTGACCCACCTGTATGGGAATCCAATCTGAGACGTGACCCACCTGTATGGCAATCCAATCTGAGTTGTGACCCACCTGTATGGGAATCCAATCTGAGACGTGAATCACCTGTATGGCAATCCAATCTGAGTTGTGACCCACCTGTATGGGAATCCAATCTGTGTTGTGATCTACCTGTATGAGAATCCAATCTGAGATGTGACCCACCTGTATGGGAATCCAATCTGAGACGTGACCCACCTGTATGGGAATCCAATCTGAGTTGTGATCTACCTGTATGAGAATCCAATCTGAGATGTGACACACCTGTATGGGAATACAATCTGAGAAGTGACCTACCTTTATGGGAATCCATTCTGATTTGTGACCCACCTGTGTTGGAATCCAATCTGAGACATGACCCACCTGTGTGGGAATCCAATCTGAGATGTGATCTACCTGTATGGGAATCCATTGTGAGATGTGACCCACCTGTTTAGGAATTCAATCTGAGAAGTGACCCACCTGTATGGGAATCCAATCTGAGATGTGACCTACCTGTATGGGAATCCAATATGAGATGTGATCTACCTGTATGGGAATCCATTGTGAGTTCTGACCCGCCTGTATGGGAGTCAATTTTGAGTTGTGTCCCACCTGTATGGGAATCCAATCTGAGACGTGACCCACATGCATGGGAATCAAACCTGAGATGTGACCCACCTGTTTGAGAATCCAATCAGAGAAGTGACCAGCCTGTATGAGAATCCAATCTGAGATGTGACCCACCTGTATGGGAGTACAATCTGAGAAGTGACCTACCTGTATGGGAATCCATTCTGAGTTGTGACCCACCTGTATGAGAATCCAATCAGAGTTGTGATCCACCTGTATGGGAATCCAATCTGAGTTGTGATCTACCTGTATGAGAATCCAATCTGAGATGTGACCCACCTGTATGGGAATCCAATCTGAGACGTGAACCACCTGTATGGCAATCCAATCTGAGTTGTGACCCACCTGTATGGGAATCCAATCTGAGACGTGACCCACCTGTATGGGAATCCAATCTGAATTGTGACCCGCCTGTATGGGAATCCAATCTGAGTTGTGATCTACCTGTATGAGAATCCAATCTGAGATGTGACCCACCTGTATGGGAATACAATCTGAGAAGTGACCTACCTGTATGGGAATCCATTCTGATTTGTGACCCACCTGTGTTGGAATCCAATCTGAGACATGACCCACCTGTGTGGGAATCCAATCTGAGATGTGATCTACCTGTATGGGAATCCATTGTGAGATGTGACCCACCTGTATGGGAATTCAATCTGAGATGTGACCTACCTGTATGGGAATCCAATGTGAGATGTGATCTACCTGTATGGGAATCCATTGTGAGTTGTGACCCACCTGTATGAGAATCCAATCTGAGTTGTGATCTAACTGTATGGGAGTCCAATCTGAGTTGTGATCCACCTCTATGGGAATATAATCTCAGAAGTGACCCACCTGTATGGGAATCCAATGTGAGATGTGATCTACCTGTATGGGAATCCATTGTGAGTTGTGATCCACCTGTATGGGAATCCGATCTGTGTTGTGATCTACCTGTATGGGAGTCCAATCTGAGTTGTGATCCACCTGTATGGGAATCCAATCTGAGACGTAACCCACCTGTATAGGAATCCAATCTGAGAAGTGACCCACCTGTATGGGAATCCAATCTGAGAAGTGACCCACCTGTATGGAAATCCAATCTGAGATGTGACCCACCTGCATGGGAATCCAATCTGAGATGTGACCCACCTGTTTGAGAATCCAATCTGAGAAGTGACCAGCCTGTATGAGAATCCAATCTGAAATGTGACCCACCTGTATGGGAATACAATCTGAGAAGTTACCTACCTGTATGGGAATCCATTCTGATTTTTAACCCACCTGTGTTGGAATCCAATCTGAGACATGACCCACCTGTGTGGGAATCCAATCTGAGATGTGATCTACCTGTATGGGAATCCATTGTGAGATGTGACCCACCTGTTTGGGAATTCAATCTGAGAAGTGACCCACCTGTATGGGAATCCAATCTGAGATGTGACCTACCTGTATGGGAATCCATTGTGAGTTGTGACCCGCCTGTATGGGAGTCAATTTTGAGTTGTGTCCCACCTGTATGGGAATCCAATCTGAGACGTGACCGACCTGTATGGGAATCCAATCTGAATTGTGACCCACCTGTATGGGAATCCAATCTGAGACGTGACCTACCAGCATGGGAATCAATTCTGAGAAGTGACCCACCTGTATAGGAATCCAATCTGAGAAGTGACCCACCTGTATGGGAATCCAATCTGAGACGTGACCCACCTGTATGCGAATCCAATCTGAGAAGTGACCCACCTGTATGAGAATCCAATCTGAGAAGTGACCCACCTGTATAGTAGTCCAATCTGAGGCGTGACCCACCTGTGTGGGAATCCAATCTGAGACATGATCCACCTGTATGGGAATCCAATCCGAGTTGTGACCCACCTGTATGGAAATCCAATCTGAGACGTGACCTACCTGTATGGGAATCAGTCCTGAGATGTGACCCACCTGTGTGGGAATCCAATCTGAGACATGATCCACCTGTATGGGAATCCAATCCGAGTTGTGACCCACCTGTATGGGAATCCAATATGAGACGTGACCTACCTGTATGGGAATCAGTTCTGAGATGTGACCCACCTGTTTGAGAATCCAATCAGAGAAGTGACCCACCTGTATGAGAATCCAATCTGAGATGTGGCCCACCTGTATGGGAATTCAATCTGAGAAGTGACCTACCTGTAAGGGAATCCATTCTGAGTTGTGATCTACCTGTATGGGAGTCCAATCTGAGTTGTGATCCACCTGTATGGGAATATAATCTGAGAAGTGACCCACCTGTATGGGAATCCAATGTGAGATGTGATCTACCTGTATGGGAATCCATTGTGAGTTGTGACCCATCTGTATGGGAATCCAATCTGAGTTGTGATCCACCTGTGTGGGAATCCAATCTGAGATGTGACCCACCTGCATGGAATCCAAACTGAGATGTGACCCACGTGTATGGGAATACAATCTGAGAAGTGACCTACCTGTATGGGAATCCATTCTGAGTTGTGACCCACCTGTGTTGGAATCCAATCTGAGACGTGACCCACCTGTATGGGAATCCAATCTGAGATGTGATCTACCTGTATGGGAATCCATTGTGAGTTCTGACCCGCCTGTATGGGAGTCAATTTTGAGTTGTGTCCCACCTGTATGGGAATCCAATCTGAGACGTGACCCACCTGCATGGGAATCAAATCTGAGATGTGACCCACCTGTTTGAGAATCCAATCTGAGATGTGACCAGCCTGTATGAGAATCCAATCTGAGATGTGACCCACCTGTATGTGAATACAATCTGATTTGTGACCTACCTGTATGGGAATCCATTCTGATTTGTGACCCACCTGTGTTGGAATCCAATCTGAGACGTGACCCACCTGTGTGGGAATCCAATCTGAGATGTGAACTACCTGTATGGGAATCCATTGTGAGATGTGACCCACCTGTATGGGAATTCAATCTGAGAAGTGACCCACCTGTATGGGAATCCAATCTGAGATGTGACCTACCTGTATGGGAATCCATTGTGAGTTGTGACCCACCTGTATGAGAATCCAATCAGAGTTGTGATCCACCTGAATGGGAATCCAATCTGGGACGTGACCCACCTGCATGGGAATCCAATCTGAGATGTGACCCACTTGTATGGGAATCCAATCTGAGACGTGACCCACCTGTATGGGAATCCAATCTGAGACGTGACCCACCTGTATGGCAATCCAATCTGAGTTGTGACCCACCTGTATGGGAATCCAATCTGAGACGTGACCCACCTGTACGGGAATCCAATCTGAGGCGTGACCCACCTGTGTGGGAATCCAATCTGAGACATGATCCACCTGTATGGGAATCCAATCCGAGTTGTGACCCACCTGTATGGGAATCCAATCTGAGACGTGACCTACCTGTATGGGAATCAGTTCTGAGATGTGACCCACATGTTTGAGAATCCAATCTGAGAAGTGACCCACCTGTATGAGAATCCAATCTGAGATGTGACCCACCTGTATGGGAATTCAATCTGAGAAGTGACCTACCTGTATGGGAATCCATTCTGAGTTGTGATCTACCTGTATGGGAGTCCAATCTGAGTTGTGATCCACCTGTATGGGAATATAATCTGAGAAGTGACCCACCTGTATGGGAATCCAATGTGAGATGTGATCTACCTGTATGGGAATCCATTGTGAGTTGTGATCCATTTGTATGGAAATCCAATCTGAGTTGTGATCTACCTGTATGGGAGTCCAATCTGAGTTGTGATCCACCTGTATGGGAATCCAATCTGAGACGTAACCCACCTGTATAGGAATCCAATCTGAGAAGTGACCCACCTGTATGGGAATCCAATCTGAGAAGTGACCCACCTGTATGGAAATCCAATCTGAGATGTGACCCACTTGTATGGGAATCCAATCTGAGACGTGACGCACCTGTATGAGAATTCAATCTGAGACGTGACCCACCTGTGTGGGAATCCAATCTGAGACATGATCCACCTGTATGGGAATCCAATCTGAGTTGTGACCCACCTGTATGGGAATCCAATCTGAGACGTGACCCACCTGTATGGGAATCAGTTCTGAGATGTGACCCACCTGTTTGAGAATCCAATCTGAGAAGTGACCCACCTGTATGAGAATCCTATCTGAGATGTGACCCACCTGTATGGGAATTCAATCTGAGAAGTGACCTACCTGTATGGGAATCCATTCTGAGTTGTGACCCACCTGTATTGGAATCCAATCTGAGACGTGACCCACCTGTATGAGTCCAATCTGAGATGTGACCCACCTGTATGGGAATTCAATCTGAGAAGTGACCCACCTGTATGGGAATCCAATCTGAGACATGACCCACCTGCATGGGAATCCAATCTGAGATGTGACCCACCTGTGTGGGAATCCAATCTGAGACATGATCCACCTGTATGGGAATCCAATCCGAGTTGTGACCCACCTGTATGGGAATCCAATCTGAGACGTGACCTACCTGTATGGGAATCAGTTCTGAGATGTGACCCACATGTTTGAGAATCCAATCTGAGAAGTGACCCACCTGTATGAGAATCCAATCTGAGAAGTGACCTACCTGTATGGGAATCCATTCTGAGTTGTGATCTACCTGTATGGGAGTCCAATCTGAGTTGTGATCCACCTGTATGGGAATATAATCTGAGAAGTGACCCGCCTGTATGGGAATCCAATGTGAGATGTGATCTACCTGTATGGGAATCCATTGTGAGTTGTGATCCATTTGTATGGAAATCCAATCTGAGTTGTGATCTACCTGTATGGGAGTCCAATCTGAGTTGTGATCCACCTGTATGGGAATCCAATCTGAGACGTAACCCACCTGTATAGGAATCCAATCTGAGAAGTGACCCACCTGTATGGGAATCCAATCTGAGAAGTGACCCACCTGTATGGAAATCCAATCTGAGATGTGACCCACTTGAATGGGAATCCAATCTGAGACGTGACGCACCTGTATGGGAATCCAATCTGAGATGTGAGCCACCTGTATGGCAATCCAATCTGATTTGTGACCCACCTGTATGGGAATCCAATCTGATTTGTGACCCACCTGTATGGGAATCCAATCTGAGGCGTAACCCACCTGTGTGGGAATCCAATCTGAGACATGATCCACCTGTATGGGAATCCAATCTGAGTTGTGACCCACCTGTATGGGAATCCAATCTGAGACGTGACCCACCTGTATGGGAATCAGTTCTGAGATGTGACCCACCTGTTTGAGAATCCAATCTGAGAAGTGACCCACCTGTATGAGAATCCTATCTGAGATGTGACCCACCTGTATGGGAATTCAATCTGAGAAGTGACCTACCTGTATGGGAATCCATTCTGAGTTGTGACCCACCTGTATTGGAATCCAATCTGAGACGTGACCCACCTGTATGGGAATTCAATCTGAGAAGTGACCCACCTGTATGGGAATCCAATCTGAGACATGACCCATCTGCATGGGAATCCAATCTGAGATGTGACCCACTTGTATGGGAATCCAATCTTAGACGTGACACACCTGTATGGGAATCCAATCTGAGACGTGACCCACCTGTATGACAATCCAATCTTAGTTGTGACCCACCTGTATGGCAATCCAATCTGAGACGTGACCTACCTGTATGGGAATCCAATCTGAGAAGTGACCCACCTGTATTGGAATCCAATCTGAGACGTGACCTACCTGCATGGGAATCAATTCTGAGAAGTGACCCACCTGTATAGGAATCCAATGTGAGACGTGACCTACCTGTATGCGAATCCAATCTGAGAAGTGACCCACCTGTATGAGAAGCCAATCTGAGAAGTGACCCACCTGTATGAGAATCCAATCTGAGATGTGACCCACGTGTATGGGAATACAATCTGAGTTGTGATCCACCTGTATGGGAATCCAATCTGAGACGTAACCCACCTGTATAGGAATCCAATCTGAGAAGTGACCCACCTGTATGGGAATCCAATCTGAGAAGTGACCCACCTGTATGGAAATCCAATCTGAGATGTGACCCACTTGTATGGGAATCCAATCTGAGACGTGACGCACCTGTATGGGAATCCAATCTGAGACGTGACCCACCTGTATGGCAATCCAATCTGATTTGTGACCCACCTGTATGGGAATCCAATCTGAGTTGTGACCCACCTGTATGGGAATCCAATCTGAGGCGTGACCCACCTGTGTGGGAATCCAATCTGAGACATGATCCACCTGTATGGGAATCCAATCTGAGTTGTGACCCACCTGTATGGGAATCCAATCTGAGACGTGACCCACCTGTATGGGAATCAGTTCTGAGATGTGACCCACCTGTTTGAGAATCCAATCTGAGAAGTGACCCACCTGTATGAGAATCCTATCTGAGATGTGACCCACCTGTATGGGAATTCAATCTGAGAAGTGACCTACCTGTATGGGAATCCATTCTGAGTTGTGACCCACCTGTATTGGAATCCAATCTGAGACGTGACCCACCTGTATGGGAATCAATTCTGAGAAGTGACCCACCTGTATGGGAATCCAATCTGAGACATGACCCATCTGCATGGGAATCCAATCTGAGATGTGACCCACTTGTATGGGAATCCAATCTGAGAAGTGACCCACCTGTATGAGAATCCAATCTGAGAAGTGACCCACCTGTATAGGAGTCCAATCTGAGGCGTGACCCACCTGTGTGGGAATCCAATCTGAGACATGATCCACCTCTATGGGAATCCAATCCGAGTTGTGACCCACCTGTATGGAAATCCAATCTGAGACGTGACCTACCTGCATGGGAATCAGTTCTGAGATGTGACCCACCTGTGTGGGAATCCAATCTGAGACATGATCCACCTGTATGGGAATCCAATCCGAGTTGTGACCCACCTGTATGGGAATCCAATATGAGACGTGACCTACCTGTATGGGAATCAGTTCTGAGATGTGACCCACCTGTTTGACAATCCAATCTGAGAAGTGACCCACCTGTATGAGAATCCAATCTGAGATGTGACCCACCTGTATGGGAATTCAATCTGAGAAGTGACCTACCTGTATGGGAATCATTGTGATCTACCTGTATGGGAGTCCAATCTGAGTTGTGATCCACCTGTATGGGAATATAATCTGAGAAGTGACCCACCTGTATGGGAATCCAATGTGAGATGTGATCTACCTGTATGGGAATCCATTGTGAGTTGTGATCCATCTGTATGGGAATCCAATCTGAGTTGTGATCCACCTGTGTGGGAATCCAATCTGAGATTTGATCTACCTGTATGGGAATCCATTGTGAGATGTGACCCACCTGTTTGGGAATTCAGTCTGAGAAGTGACCCACCTGTATGGGAATCCAATCTGAGATGTGACCTACCTGTATGGGAATCCAATCTGAGATGTGACCCACCTGTATGGGAATTCAATCTGAGAAGTGACCCACCTGTATGGGAATCCAATCTGAGACATGACCCACCTGCATGGGAATCCAATCTGAGATGTGACCCACGTGTATGAGAATACAATCTGAGAAGTGACCTACCTGTATGGCAATCCATTCTGAGTTGTGACCCACCTGTGTTGGAATCCAATCTGAGACGTGACCCACCTGTATGGGAATCCAATCTGAGATGTGATCTACCTGTATGGGAATCCATTGTAAGTTCTGACCCGCCTGTATGGGAGTCAATTTTGAGTTGTGTCCCACCTGTATGGGAATCCAATCTGAGACGTGACCCACCTGCATGGGAATCAAATTTGAGATGTGACCCACCTGTTTGAGAATCCAATCTGAGATGTGACCAGCCTGTATGAGAATCCAATCTGAGATGTGACCCACCTGTATGTGAATACAATCTGAGAAGTGACCTACCTGTATGGGAATCCATTCTGATTTGTGACCCACCTGTGTTGGAATCCAATCTGAGACGTGACCCACCTGTGTGGGAATCCAATCTGAGATGTGAACTACCTGTATGGGAATCCATTGTGAGATGTGACCCACCTGTATGGGAATTCAATCTGAGAAGTGACCCACCTGTATGGGAATCCAATCTGAGATGTGACCTACCTGTATGGGACTCCATTGTGAGTTGTGACCCACCTGTATGAGAATCCAATCAGAGTTGTGATCCACCTGTATGGGAATCCAATCTGGCACGTGACCCACCTGCATGGGAATCCAATCTGAGATGTGACCCACTTGTATGGGAATCCAATCTGAGACGTGACCCACCTGTATGGGAATCCAATCTGAGACGTGACCCACCTGTATGGCAATCCAATCTGAGACGTGACCCACCTGTATGGCAATCCAATCTGAGACGTGACCCACCTGTATGGGAATCCAATCTGAGGCGTGACCCACCTGTGTGGGGATCCAATCTGAGACATGATCCACCTGTATGGGAATCCAATCCGAGTTGTGACCCACCTGTATGGGAATCCAATATGAGACGTGACCTACCTGTATGGGAATCAGTTCTGAGATGTGACCCACATGTTTGAGAATCCAATCTGAGAAGTGACCCACCTGTATGAGAATCCAATCTGAGATGTGACCCACCTGTATGGGAATTCAATCTGAGAAGTGACCTACCTGTATGGGAATCCATTGTGAGTTGTGACCCACCTGTATGAGAATCCAATCTGAGACGTGACCCACCTGTATGGGAATCCAATCTGAATTGTGACCCACCTGTATGGGAATCCAATCTGAGTTGTGATCTACCTGTATGAGAATCCAATCTGAGATGTGACCCACCTGTATGGGAATACAATCTGAGAAGTGACCTACCTGTATGGGAATCCATTCTGATTTGTGACCCACCTGTATGGGAATCCAATCTGTGTTGTGATCTACCTGTATGAGAATCCAATCTGAGATGTGACCCACCTGTATGGGAATCCAATCTGAGACATGACCCAGCTGTGTGGGAATCCAATCTGAGATGTGATCTACCTGTATGGGAATCCATTGTGAGATGTGACCCACCTGTTTGGGAATTCAATCTGAGAAGTGACCCACCTGTATGGGAATCCAATCTGAGATGTGACCTACCTGTATGGGAATCCAATATGAGATGTGATCTACCTGTATGGGAATCCATTGTGAGTTCTGACCCGCCTGTATGGGAGTCAATTTTGAGTTGTGTCCCACCTGTATGGGAATCCAATCTGAGACGTGACCCACCTGCATGGGAATCAAATCTGAGATGTGACCCACCTGTTTGAGAATCCAATCTGAGAAGTGACCAGCCTGTATGAGAATCCAATCTGAGATGTGACCCACCTGTATGGGAATACAATCTGAGAAGTGACCTACCTGTATGGGAATCCATTCTGATTTGTGACCCACCTGTGTGGGAATCCAATCTGAGACATGATCCACCTGTGTGGGAATCCAATCTGAGATGTGATCTACCTGTATGGGAATCCATTGTGAGATGTGACCCACCTGTTTGGGAATTCAATCTGAGAAGTGACCCACCTGTATGGGAATCCAATCTTAGATGTGACCTACCTGTATGGGAATCCATTGTGAGTAGTGACCCACCTGTATGAGAATCCAATCAGAGTTGTGATCCACCTGTATGGGAATCCAATCTGAGTTGTGATCTACCTGTATGAGAATCCAATCTGAGATGTGACCCACCTGTATGGGAATCCAATCTGAGACGTGACCCACCTGTATGGCAATCCAATCTGAGTTGTGTCCCACCTGTATGGGAATCCAATCTGAGACATGACCTACCTGTATGGGAATCCAATCTGAGGCGTGACCCACCTGTGTGGGAATCCAATCTGAGTTGTGATCTACCTGTATGGGAGTCCAATCTGAGTTGTGATCCACCTGTATGGGAATATAATCTGAGAAGTGACCCCCCTGTATGGGAATCCAATGTGAGATGTGATCTACCTGTATGGGAATCCATTGTGAGTTGTGATCCACCTGTATGGGAATCCAATCTGTGTTGTGATCTACCTGTATGGGAGTCCAATCTGAGTTGTGATCCACCTGTATGGGAATCCAATCTGAGACGTAACCCACCTGTATAGGAATCCAATCTGAGAAGTGACCCACCTGTATGGGAATCCAATCTGAGAAGTGACCCACCTGTATGGAAATCCAATCTGAGATGTGACCCACCTGCATGGGAATCCAATCTGAGATGTGACCCACCTGTATGGGAGTACAATCTGAGGAGTGACCTACCTGTATGGGAATCCATTCTGAGTTGTGACCCACCTGTATGAGAATCCAATCAGAGTTGTGATCCACCTGTATGGGAATCCAATCTGAGTTGTGATCTACCTGTATGAGAATCCAATCTGAGATGTGACCCACCTGTATGGGAATCCAATTTGAGACGTGAATCACCTGTATGGCAATCCAATCTGAGTTGTGACCCACCTGTATGGGAATCCAATCTGTGTTATGATCTACCTGTATGAGAATCCAAATCTGAGATGTGACCCACCTGTATGGGAATCCAATCTGAGACGTGACCCACCTGTATGGCAATCCAATCTGAGTTGTGACCCACCTGTATGGGAATCCAATCTGAGACGTGAATCACCTGTATGGCAATCCAATCTGAGTTGTGACCCACCTGTATGGGAATCCAATCTGTGTTGTGATCTACCTGTATGAGAATCCAATCTGAGATGTGACCCACCTGTATGGGAATCCAATCTGAGACGTGACCCACCTGTATGGGAATCCAATCTGAGTTGTGATCTACCTGTATGAGAATCCAATCTGAGATGTGACCCACCTGTATGGGAATACAATCTGAGAAGTGACCTATCTTTATGGGAATCCATTCTGATTTGTGACCCACCTGTGTTGGAATCCAATCTGAGACATGACCCACCTGTGTGGGAATCCAATCTGAGATGTGATCTACCTGTATGGGAATCCATTGTGAGATGTGACCCACCTGTTTAGGAATTCAATCTGAGAAGTGACCCACCTGTATGGGAATCCAATCTGAGATGTGACCTACCTGTATGGGAATCCAATATGAGATGTGATCTACCTGTATGGGAATCCATTGTGAGTTCTGACCCGCCTGTATGGGAGTCAATTTTGAGTAGTGACCCACCTGTATGAGAATCCAATCAGAGTTGTGATCCACCTGTATGGGAATCCAATCTGAGTTGTGATCTACCTGTATGAGAATCCAATCTGAGATGTGACCCACCTGTATGGGAATCCAATCTGAGACGTGACCCACCTGTATGGCAATCCAATCTGAGTTGTGTCCCACCTGTATGGGAATCCAATCTGAGACATGACCTACCTGTATGGGAATCCAATCTGAGGCGTGACCCACCTGTGTGGGAATCCAATCTGAGTTGTGATCTACCTGTATGGGAGTCCAATCTGAGTTGTGATCCACCTGTATGGGAATATAATCTGAGAAGTGACCCCCCTGTATGGGAATCCAATGTGAGATGTGATCTACCTGTATGGGAATCCATTGTGAGTTGTGATCCACCTGTATGGGAATCCAATCTGTGTTGTGATCTACCTGTATGGGAGTCCAATCTGAGTTGTGATCCACCTGTATGGGAATCCAATCTGAGACGTAACCCACCTGTATAGGAATCAATCTGAGAAGTGACCCACCTGTATGGGAATCCAATCTGAGAAGTGACCCACCTGTATGGAAATCCAATCTGAGATGTGACCCACGTGACCCACTTGTATGGGAATCCAATCTGAGACGTGACGCACCTGTATGGGAATCCAATCTGAGACGTGACCCACCTGTATGGCAATCCAATCTGATTTGTGACCCACCTGTATGGGAATCCAATCTGATTTGTGACCCACCTGTATGGGAATCCAATCTGAGGCGTGACCCACCTGTGTGGGAATCCAATCTGAGACATGATCCACCTGTATGGGAATCCAATCTGAGTTGTGACCCACCTGTATGGGAATCCAATCTGAGACGTGACCCACCTGTATGGGAATCAGTTCTGAGATGTGACCCACCTGTTTGAGAATCCAATCTGAGAAGTGACCCACCTGTATGAGAATCCTATCTGAGATGTGACCCACCTGTATGGGAATTCAATCTGAGAAGTGACCTACCTGTATGGGAATCCATTCTGAGTTGTGACCCACCTGTATTGGAATCCAATCTGAGACGTGACCCACCTGTATGAGTCCAATCTGAGATGTGACCCACCTGTATGGGAATTCAATCTGAGAAGTGACCCACCTGTATGGGAATCCAATCTGAGACATGACCCACCTGCATGGGAATCCAATCTGAGATGTGACCCACCTGTGTGGGAATCCAATCTGAGACATGATCCACCTGTATGGGAATCCAATCCGAGTTGTGACCCACCTGTATGGGAATCCAATCTGAGACGTGACCTACCTGTATGGGAATCAGTTCTGAGATGTGACCCACATGTTTGAGAATCCAATCTGAGAAGTGACCCACCTGTATGAGAATCCAATCTGAGAAGTGACCTACCTGTATGGGAATCCATTCTGAGTTGTGATCTACCTGTATGGGAGTCCAATCTGAGTTGTGATCCACCTGTATGGGAATATAATCTGAGAAGTGACCCACCTGTATGGGAATCCAATGTGAGATGTGATCTACCTGTATGGGAATCCATTGTGAGTTGTGATCCATTTGTATGGAAATCCAATCTGAGTTGTGATCTACCTGTATGGGAGTCCAATCTGAGTTGTGATCCACCTGTATGGGAATCCAATCTGAGACGTAACCCACCTGTATAGGAATCCAATCTGAGAAGTGACCCACCTGTATGGGAATCCAATCTGAGAAGTGACCCACCTGTATGGAAATCCAATCTGAGATGTGACCCACTTGAATGGGAATCCAATCTGAGACGTGACGCACCTGTATGGGAATCCAATCTGAGATGTGAGCCACCTGTATGGCAATCCAATCTGATTTGTGACCCACCTGTATGGGAATCCAATCTGATTTGTGACCCACCTGTATGGGAATCCAATCTGAGGCGTAACCCACCTGTGTGGGAATCCAATCTGAGACATGATCCACCTGTATGGGAATCCAATCTGAGTTGTGACCCACCTGTATGGGAATCCAATCTGAGACGTGACCCACCTGTATGGGAATCAGTTCTGAGATGTGACCCACATGTTTGAGAATCCAATCTGAGAAGTGACCCACCTGTATGAGAATCCAATCTGAGATGTGACCCACCTGTATGGGAATTCAATCTGAGAAGTGACCTACCTGTATGGGAATCCATTCTGAGTTGTGATCTACCTGTATGGGAGTCCAATCTGAGTTGTGATCTACCTGTATGGGAATATAATCTGAGAAGTGACCCACCTGTATGGGAATCCAATGTGAGATGTGATCTACCTGTATGGGAATCCATTGTGAGTTGTGATCCATTTGTATGGAAATCCAATCTGAGACGTGACCTACCAGCATGGGAATCAATTCTGAGAAGTGACCCACCTGTATGAGAATCCAATCTGAGACGTGACCCACCTGTATGGAAATCCAATCTGAGAAGTGACCGACCTGTATGGAAATCCAATCTGAGAAGTGACCGACCTGTATGGGAATACAATCTGAGAAGTGACCCACCTGTATGGGAATCCAATCTGAGAAATGACCGACCTGTATGGGAATCCAATCTGAGTTGTGATCCACCTGTATGGGAATCCAATCTGAGACGTAACCCACCTGTATAGGAATCCAATCTGAGAAGTGACCCACCTGTATGGGAATCCAATCTGAGAAGTGACCCACCTGTATGGAAATCCAATCTGAGATGTGACCCACTTGTATGGGAATCCAATCTGAGACGTGACGCACCTGTATGGGAATCCAATCTGAGACGTGACCCACCTGTATGGCAATCCAATCTGATTTGTGACCCACCTGTATGGGAATCCAATCTGATTTGTGACCCACCTGTATGGGAATCCAATCTGAGGCGTGACCCACCTGTGTGGGAATCCAATCTGAGACATGATCCACCTGTATGGGAATCCAATCTGAGTTGTGACCCACCTGTATGGGAATCCAATCTGAGACGTGACCCACCTGTATGGGAATCAGTTCTGAGATGTGACCCACCTGTTTGAGAATCCAATCTGAGAAGTGACCCACCTGTATGAGAATCCTATCTGAGATGTGACCCACCTGTATGGGAATTCAATCTGAGAAGTGACCTACCTGTATGGGAATCCATTCTTAGTTGTGACCCACCTGTATTGGGATCCAATCTGAGACGTGACCCACCTGTATGAGTCCAATCTGAGATGTGACCCACCTGTATGGAAATTCAATCTGAGAAGTGACCCACCTGTATGGGAATCCAATCTGAGACATGACCCACCTGCATGGGAATCCAATCTGAGATGTGACCCACCTGTGTGGGAATCCAATCTGAGACATGATCCACCTGTATGGGAATCCAATCCGAGTTGTGACCCACCTGTATGGGAATCCAATCTGAGACGTGACCTACCTGTATGGGAATCAGTTCTGAGATGTGACCCACATGTTTGAGAATCCAATCTGAGAAGTGACCCACCTGTATGAGAATCCAATCTGAGATGTGACCCACCTGTATGGGAATTCAATCTGAGAAGTGACCTACCTGTATGGGAATCCATTCTGAGTTGTGATCTACCTGTATGGGAGTCCAATCTGAGTTGTGATCCACCTGTATGGGAATATAATCTGAGAAGTGACCCACCTGTATGGGAATCCAATGTGAGATGTGATCTACCTGTATGGGAATCCATTGTGAGTTGTGATCCATTTGTATGGAAATCCAATCTGAGTTGTGATCTACCTGTATGGGAGTCCAATCTGAGTTGTGATCCACCTGTATGGGAATCCAATCTGAGACGTAACCCACCTGTATAGGAATCCAATCTGAGAAGTGACCCACCTGTATGGGAATCCAATCTGAGAAGTGACCCACCTGTATGGAAATCCAATCTGAGATGTGACCCACTTGTATGGGAATCCAATCTGATACGTGACGCACCTGTATGGGAATCCAATCTGAGACGTGACCCACCTGTATGGCAATCCAATCTGATTTGTGACCCACCTGTATGGGAATCCAATCTGATTTGTGACCCACCTGTATGGGAATCCAATCTGAGGCGTGACCCACCTGTGTGGGAATCCAATCTGAGACATGATCCACCTGTATGGGAATCCAATCTGAGTTGTGACCCACCTGTATGGGAATCCAATCTGAGACGTGACCCACCTGTATGGGAATCAGTTCTGAGATGTGACCCACATGTTTGAGAATCCAATCTGAGAAGTGACCCACCTGTATGAGAATCCAATCTGAGATGTGACCCACCTGTATGGGAATTCAATCTGAGAAGTGACCTACCTGTATGGGAATCCATTCTGAGTTGTGATCTACCTGTATGGGAGTCCAATCTGAGTTGTGATCTACCTGTATGGGAATATAATCTGAGAAGTGACCCACCTGTATGGGAATCCAATGTGAGATGTGATCTACCTGTATGGGAATCCATTGTGAGTTGTGATCCATTTGTATGGAAATCCAATCTGAGATGATGAACTACTGTATGGGAGTCAATCTGAGTTGTGATCCACTGTATGGGAATCAATCTGAGACGTAACCCACTGTATAGGAATCAATCTGAGAAGTGACCCACTGTATGGGAATCCAATCTGAGAAGTGACCCACCTATACGGAAATCCAATCTGAGATGTGACCCACTTGAATGGGAATCCAATCTGAGACGTGACGCACCTGTATGGGAATCCAATCTGAGATGTGAGCCACCTGTATGGCAATCCAATCTGATTTGTGACCCACCTGTATGGGAATCCAATCTGATTTGTGACCCACCTGTATGGGAATCCAATCTGAGGCGTAACCCACCTGTGTGGGAATCCAATCTGAGACATGATCCACCTGTATGGGAATCCAATCTGAGTTGTGACCCACCTGTATGGGAATCCAATCTGAGACGTGACCCACCTGTATGGGAATCAGTTCTGAGATGTGACCCACCTGTTTGAGAATCCAATCTGAGAAGTGACCCACCTGTATGAGAATCCTATCTGAGATGTGACCCACCTGTATGGGAATTCAATCTGAGAAGTGACCTACCTGTATGGGAATCCATTCTGAGTTGTGACCCACCTGTATTGGAATCCAATCTGAGACGTGACCCACCTGTATGGGAATTCAATCTGAGAAGTGACCCACCTGTATGGGAATCCAATCTGAGACATGACCCATCTGCATGGGAATCCAATCTGAGATGTGACCCACTTGTATGGGAATCCTATCTTAGACGTGACACACCTGTATGGGAATCCAATCTGAGACGTGACCCACCTGTATGGCAATCCAATCTTAGTTGTGACCCACCTGTATGGCAATCCAATCTGAGACGTGACCTACCTGTATGGGAATCCAATCTGAGAAGTGACCCACCTGTATTGGAATCCAATCTGAAGCGTGACCTACCTGCATGGGAATCAATTCTGAGAAGTGACCCACCTGTATAGGAATCCAATGTGAGAAGTGACCCACCTGTATGGGAATCCAATCTGAGACGTGACCTACCTGTATGCGAATCCAATCTGAGAAGTGACCCACCTGTATGAGAATCCAATCTGAGAAGTGACCCACCTGTATGAGAATCCAATCTGAGATGTGACCCACGTGTATGGGAATACAATCTGAGAAGTGAACTACCTGTATAGGAATCCATTCTGAGTTGTGACCCACCTGTGTTGGAATCCAATCTGAGACGTGACCCACCTGTATGGGAATCCAATCTGAGATGTGACCCACCTGTATGGGAATCCAATCTGAGACGTGACCCACCTGTATGGGAATATAATCTGAGAAGTGACCCACCTGTATGGGAATCCAATGTGAGATGTGATCTACCTGTATGGGAATCCATTGTGAGTTGTGATCCATCTGTATGGGAATCCAATCTGAGTTGTGATCCACCTGTGTGGGAATCCAATCTGAGATGTGATCTACCTGTATGGGAATCCATTGTGAGATGTGACCCACCTGTTTGGGAATTCAGTCTGAGAAGTGACCCACCTGTATGGGAATCCAATCTGAGATGTGACCTACCTGTATGGGAATCCAATCTGAGATGTGACCCACCTGTATGGGAATTCAATCTGAGAAGTGACCCACCTGTATGGGAATCCAATCTGAGACATGACCCACCTGCATGGGAATCCAATCTGAGATGTGACCCACGTGTATGAGAATACAATCTGAGAAGTGACCTACCTGTATGGCAATCCATTCTGAGTTGTGACCCACCTGTGTTGGAATCCAATCTGAGACGTGACCCACCTGTATGGGAATCCAATCTGAGATGTGATCTACCTGTATGGGAATCCATTGTAAGTTCTGACCCGCCTGTATGGGAGTCAATTTTGAGTTGTGTCCCACCTGTATGGGAATCCAATCTGAGACGTGACCCACCTGCATGGGAATCAAATTTGAGATGTGACCCACCTGTTTGAGAATCCAATCTGAGATGTGACCAGCCTGTATGAGAATCCAATCTGAGATGTGACCCACCTGTATGTGAATACAATCTGAGAAGTGACCTACCTGTATGGGAATCCATTCTGATTTGTGACCCACCTGTGTTGGAATCCAATCTGAGACGTGACCCACCTGTGTGGGAATCCAATCTGAGATGTGAACTACCTGTATGGGAATCCATTGTGAGATGTGACCCACCTGTATGGGAATTCAATCTGAGAAGTGACCCACCTGTATGGGAATCCAATCTGAGAAGTGACCTACCTGTATGGGAATCCATTCTGAGTTGTGACCCACCTGTATTGGGATCCAATCTGAGACGTGACCCACCTGTATGAGTCCAATCTGAGATGTGACCCACCTGTATGGGAATTCAATCTGAGAAGTGACCCACCTGTATGGGAATCCAATCTGAGACATGACCCACCTGCATGGGAATCCAATCTGAGATGTGACCCACCTGTGTGGGAATCCAATCTGAGACATGATCCACCTGTATGGGAATCCAATCCGAGTTGTGACCCACCTGTATGGGAATCCAATCTGAGACGTGACCTACCTGTATGGGAATCAGTTCTGAGATGTGACCCACATGTTTGAGAATCCAATCTGAGAAGTGACCCACCTGTATGAGAATCCAATCTGAGATGTGACCCACCTGTATGGGAATTCAATCTGAGAAGTGACCTACCTGTATGGGAATCCATTCTGAGTTGTGATCTACCTGTATGGGAGTCCAATCTGAGTTGTGATCCACCTGTATGGGAATATAATCTGAGAAGTGACCCACCTGTATGGGAATCCAATGTGAGATGTGATCTACCTGTATGGGAATCCATTGTGAGTTGTGATCCATTTGTATGGAAATCCAATCTGAGTTGTGATCTACCTGTATGGGAGTCCAATCTGAGTTGTGATCCACCTGTATGGGAATCCAATCTGAGACGTAACCCACCTGTATAGGAATCCAATCTGAGAAGTGACCCACCTGTATGGGATACAATGTGAGATGTGATCTACCTGTATGGGAATCCATTGTGAGTTGTGATCCACCTGTATGGGAATCCAATCTATGTTGTGATCTACCTGTATGGGAGTCCAATCTGAGTTGTGATCCACCTGTATGGGAATCCAATCTGAGACGTAACCCACCTGTATAGGAATCCAATCTGAGAAGTGACCCACCTGTATGGGAATCCAATCTGAGAAGTGACCCACCTGTATGAGAATCCAATCTGAGAAGTGACCCACCTGTATGAGAATCCAATCTGAGATGTGACCCACATGTATGGGAATACAATCTGAGAAGTGACCTACCTGTATGGGAATCCATTCTGAGTTGTGACCCACCTGTGTTGGAATCCAATCTGAGACGTGACCCACCTGTATGGGAATCCAATCTGAGATGTGATCTACCTGTATGGGAATCCATTGTGAGTTCTGACCCGCCTGTATGGGAGTCAATTTTGAGTTGTGTCCCACCTGTATGGGAATCCAATCTGAGACGTGACTCACCTGCATGGGAATCAAATCTGAGATGTGACCCACCTGTTTGAGAATCCAATCTGAGAAGTGACCAGCCTGTATGAGAATCCAATCTGAGATGTGACCCACCTGTATGGGAATACAATCTGAGAAGTGACCTACCTGTATGGGAATCCATTCTGATTTGTGACCCACCTGTGTTGGAATCCAATCTCAGACATGACCCACCTGTGTGGGAATCCAATCTGAGATGTGATCTACCTGTATGGGAATCCATTGTGAGATGTGACCCACCTGTTTGGGAATTCAATCTGAGAAGTGACCCACCTGTATGGGAATCCAATCTGAGATGTGACCTACCTGTATGGGAATCCATTGTGAGTTGTGACCCACCTGTATGAGAATCCAATCAGAGTTGTGATTCACCTGTATGGGAATCCAATCTGAGTTGTGATCTACCTGTATGGGAGTCCAATCTGAGTTGTGATCCACCTGTATGGGAATATAATCTGAGAAGTGACCCACCTGTATGGGAATCCAATGTGAGATGTGATCTACCTGTATGGGAATCCATTGTGAGTTGTGATCCACCTGTATGGGAATCCAATCTGTGTTGTGATCTACCTGTATGGGAGTCCAATCTGAGTTGTGATCCACCTGTATGGGGATCCAATCTGAGACGTAACCCACCTGTATAGGAATCCAATCTGAGAAGTGACCCACCTGTATGGGAATCCAATCTGAGAAGTGACCCACCTGTATGGAAATCCAATCTGAGATGTGACCCACCTGCATGGGAATCAAATCTGAGATGTGACCCACCTGTTTGAGAATCCAATCTGAGAAGTGACCAGCCTGTATGAGAATCCAATCTGAGATGTGACCCACCTGTATGGGAATACAATCTGAGAAGTGACCTACCTGTATGGGAATCCATTCTGATTTGTGACCCACCTGTGTTGGAATCCAATCTGAGACATGACCCACCTGTGTGGGAATCCAATCTGAGATGTGATCTACCTGTATGGGAATCCATTGTGAGATGTGACCCACCTGTTTGGGAATTCAATCTGAGAAGTGACCCACCTGTATGGGAATCCAATCTGAGATGTGACCTACCTGTATGGGAATCCATTGCGAGTTGTGATCTACCTGTATGAGAATCTAATCTGAGATGTGACCCACCTGTATGGGAATCCAATCTGAGACGTGACCCACCTGTATGGCAATCCAATCTGAGTTGTGACCCACCTGTATGGGAATCCAATCTGATTTGTGACCCACCTGTATGGGAATCCAATCTGAGGCGTGACCCACCTGTGTGGGAATCCAATCTGAGACATGATCCACCTGTATGGGAATCCAATCTGAGTTGTGACCCACCTGTATGGGAATCCAATCTGAGACGTGACCCACCTGTATGGGAATCAGTTCTGAGATGTGACCCACCTGTTTGAGAATCCAATCTGAGAAGTGACCCACCTGTATGAGAATCCTATCTGAGATGTGACCCACCTGTATGGGAATTCAATCTGAGAAGTGACCTACCTGTATGGGAATCCATTCTGAGTTGTGACCCACCTGTATTGGAATCCAATCTGAGACGTGACCCACCTGTATGAGTCCAATCTGAGATGTGACCCACCTGTATGGGAATTCAATCTGAGAAGTGACCCACCTGTATGGGAATCCAATCTGAGACATGACCCACCTGCATGGGAATCCAATCTGAGATGTGACCCACCTGTGTGGGAATCCAATCTGAGACATGATCCACCTGTATGGGAATCCAATCCGAGTTGTGACCCACCTGTATGGGAATCCAATCTGAGACGTGACCTACCTGTATGGGAATCAGTTCTGAGATGTGACCCACATGTTTGAGAATCCAATCTGAGAAGTGACCCACCTGTATGAGAATCCAATCTGAGATGTGACCCACCTGTATGGGAATTCAATCTGAGAAGTGACCTACCTGTATGGGAATCCATTCTGAGTTGTGATCTACCTGTATGGGAGTCCAATCTGAGTTGTGATCCACCTGTATGGGAATATAATCTGAGAAGTGACCCACCTGTATGGGAATCCAATGTGAGATGTGATCTACCTGTATGGGAATCCATTGTGAGTTGTGATCCATTTGTATGGAAATCCAATCTGAGTTGTGATCTACCTGTATGGGAGTCCAATCTGAGTTGTGATCCACCTGTATGGGAATCCAATCTGAGACGTAACCCACCTGTATAGGAATCCAATCTGAGAAGTGACCCACCTGTATGGGAATCCATCTGAGAAGTGACCACCTATACGGAAATCCAATCTGAGATGTGACCCACTTGAATGGGAATCCAATTCTGAGTTGTGATCCAGCCTGTATGGGAATCCAATCTGAGACGTAACCCACCTGCATGGGAATCAAATCTGAGATGTGACCCACCTGTATTGGAATCCAATCTGAGTTGTGATCCACCTGTATGGGAGTCCAATCTGAGTTGTGATCCACCTGTATGGGAATCCAATCTGAGACGTGACCCACCTGTATGAGAATCCAATCTGAGACGTGACCGACCTGTATGGAAATCCAATCTGAGAAGTGACCGACCTGTATGGGAATACAATCTGAGAAGTGACCCACCTGTATGGGAATCCAATCTGAGAAGTGACCGACCTGTATGGGAATCCAATCTGAGACGTGGCCCACCTGTATGGGAATTCAATCTGAGAAGTGACCCACCTGTATGGGAATCTAATCTGAGACGTAACCCACCTGTATGGGAATCCAATCTGAGACGTGACCCACCTGTATGGGAATCCAATCTGAGTTGTGACCCACCTGTATGGGAATCCAATCTGAGACGTGACCCACCTGTATGGGAATCCAATCTGAGACGTGACCTACCTGTATGGGAATCCAATCTGAGAAGTGACCCACCTGTATGAGAATCCAATCTGAGAAGTGACCCACCTGTATGAGAATCCAATCTGAGATGTGACCCACCTGTATGGGAGTACAATCTGAGAAGTGACCTACCTGTATGGGAATCCATTCTGAGTTGTGACCCACCTGTGTTGGAATCCAATCTGAGACCTGACCCACCTCTATGGGAATCCAATCTGAGATGTGATCTACCTGTATGGAAATCCATTGTGAGTTCTGACCCGCCTGTATGGGAGTCAATTTTGAGTTGTGTCCCACCTGTATGGGAATCCAATCTGAGACGTGACCCACCTGTATGGGAATCCAATCTGAATTGTGACCCACCTGTATGGGAATCCAATCTGAGACGTGACCTACCTGCATGGGAATCAATTCTGAGAAGTGACCCACCTGTATAGGAATCCAATCTGAGAAGTGACCCACCTGTATGGGAATCCAATCTGAGACGTGACCTACCTGTATGCGAATCCAATCTGAGAAGTGACCCACCTGTATGAGAATCCAATCTGAGAAGTGACCCACCTGTATAGGAGTCCAATCTGAGGCGTGACCCACCTGTGTGGGAATCCAATCTGAGACATGATCCACCTCTATGGGAATCCAATCCGAGTTGTGACCCACCTGTATGGAAATCCAATCTGAGACGTGACCTACCTGCATGGGAATCAGTTCTGAGATGTGACCCACCTGTGTGGGAATCCAATCTGAGACATGATCCACCTGTATGGGAATCCAATCCGAGTTGTGACCCACCTGTATGGGAATCCAATATGAGACGTGACCTACCTGTATGGGAATCAGTTCTGAGATGTGACCCACCTGTTTGACAATCCAATCTGAGAAGTGACCCACCTGTATGAGAATCCAATCTGAGATGTGACCCACCTGTATGGGAATTCAATCTGAGAAGTGACCTACCTGTATGGGAATCCATTCTGAGTTGTGATCTACCTGTATGGGAGTCCAATCTGAGTTGTGATCCACCTGTATGGGAATATAATCTGAGAAGTGACCCACCTGTATGGGAATCCAATGTGAGATGTGATCTACCTGTATGGGAATCCATTGTGAGTTGTGATCCATCTGTATGGGAATCCAATCTGAGTTGTGATCCACCTGTGTGGGAATCCAATCTGAGATGTGATCTACCTGTATGGGAATCCATTGTGAGATGTGACCCACCTGTTTGGGAATTCAGTCTGAGAAGTGACCCACCTGTATGGGAATCCAATCTGAGATGTGACCTACCTGTATGGGAATCCAATCTGAGATGTGACCCACCTGTATGGGAATTCAATCTGAGAAGTGACCCACCTGTATGGGAATCCAATCTGAGACATGACCCACCTGCATGGGAATCCAATCTGAGATGTGACCCACGTGTATGAGAATACAATCTGAGAAGTGACCTACCTGTATGGCAATCCATTCTGAGTGTGACCACTGTTATGGGAATCCAATCTGAGACGTGACCCACCTGTATGGGAATCAGTTCTGAGATGTGACCCACCTGTTTGAGAATCCAATCTGAGAAGTGACCCACCTGTATGAGAATCCTATCTGAGATGTGACCCACCTGTATGGTAATTCAATCTGAGAAGTGACCTACCTGTATGGGAATCCATTCTGAGTTGTGACCCACCTGTATTGGAATCCAATCTGAGACGTGACCCACCTGTATGGGAATTCAATCTGAGAAGTGACCCACCTGTATGGGAATCCAATCTGAGACATGACCCATCTGCATGGGAATCCAATCTGAGATGTGACCCACTTGTATGGGAATCCAATCTTAGACGTGACACACCTGTATGGGAATCCAATCTGAGACGTGACCCACCTGTATGACAATCCAATCTTAGTTGTGACCCACCTGTATGGCAATCCAATCTGAGACATGACCCACCTGCATGGGAATCCAATCTGAGATGTGACCCACCTGTGTGGGAATCCAATCTGAGACATGATCCACCTGTATGGGAATCCAATCCGAGTTGTGACCCACCTGTATGGGAATCCAATCTGAGACGTGACCTACCTGTATGGGAATCAGTTCTGAGATGTGACCCACATGTTTGAGAATCCAATCTGAGAAGTGACCCACCTGTATGAGAATCCAATCTGAGATGTGACCCACCTGTATGGGAATTCAATCTGAGAAGTGACCTACCTGTATGGGAATCCATTCTGAGTTGTGATCTACCTGTATGGGAGTCCAATCTGAGTTGTGATCCACCTGTATGGGAATATAATCTGAGAAGTGACCCACCTGTATGGGAATCCAATGTGAGATGTGATCTACCTGTATGGGAATCCATTGTGAGTTGTGATCCATTTGTATGGAAATCCAATCTGAGTTGTGATCTACCTGTATGGGAGTCCAATCTGAGTTGTGATCCACCTGTATGGGAATCCAATCTGAGACGTAACCCACCTGTATAGGAATCCAATCTGAGAAGTGACCCACCTGTATGGGAATCCAATCTGAGAAGTGACCCACCTGTATGGAAATCCAATCTGAGATGTGACCCACGTGACCCACTTGTATGGGAATCCAATCTGAGACGTGACGCACCTGTATGGGAATCCAATCTGAGACGTGACCCACCTGTATGGCAATCCAATCTGATTTGTGACCCACCTGTATGGGAATCCAATCTGATTTGTGACCCACCTGTATGGGAATCCAATCTGAGGCGTGACCCACCTGTGTGGGAATCCAATCTGAGACATGATCCACCTGTATGGGAATCCAATCTGAGTTGTGACCCACCTGTATGGGAATCCAATCTGAGACGTGACCCACCTGTATGGGAATCAGTTCTGAGATGTGACCCACCTGTTTGAGAATCCAATCTGAGAAGTGACCCACCTGTATGAGAATCCTATCTGAGATGTGACCCACCTGTATGGGAATTCAATCTGAGAAGTGACCTACCTGTATGGGAATCCATTCTGAGTTGTGACCCACCTGTATTGGAATCCAATCTGAGACGTGACCCACCTGTATGGGAATTCAATCTGAGAAGTGACCCACCTGTATGGGAATCCAATCTGAGACATGACCCATCTGCATGGGAATCCAATCTGAGATGTGACCCACTTGTATGGGAATCCAATCTTAGACGTGACACACCTGTATGGGAATCCAATCTGAGACGTGACCCACCTGTATGACAATCCAATCTTAATTGTGACCCACCTGTATGGCAATCCAATCTGAGACGTGACCTGCCTGTATGGGAATCCAATCTGAGAAGTGACCCACCTGTATTGGAATCCAATCTGAGACGTGACCTACCTGCATGGGAATCAATTCTGAGAAGTGACCCACCTGTATAGGAATCCAATGTGAGACGTGACCTACCTGTATGCGAATCCAATCTGAGAAGTGACCCACCTGTATGAGAAGCCAATCTGAGAAGTGACCCACCTGTATGAGAATCCAATCTGAGATGTGACCCACGTGTATGGGAACACAATCTGAGAAGTGAACTACCTGTATAGGAATCCATTCTGAGTTGTGACCCACCTGTGTTGGAATCCAATCTGAGACGTGACCCACCTGTATGGGAATCCAATCTGAGATGTGATCTACCTGTATGGGAATCCATTGTGAGTTCTGACCCGCCTGTATGGGAGTCAATTTTGAGTTGTGTCCCACCTGTATGGGAATCCAATCTGAGACGTGACCCACCTGCATGGGAATCAAATCTGAGATGTGACCCACCTGTTTGAGAATCCAATCTGAGAAGTGACCAGCCTGTATGAGAATCCAATCTGAGATGTGACCCACCTGTATGGGAATACAATCTGAGAAGTGACCTACCTGTATGGGAATCCATTCTGATTTGTTACCCACCTGTGTTGGAATCCAATCTGAGACATGACCCACCTGTGTGGGAATCCAATCTGAGATGTGATCTACCTGTATGGGAATCCATTGTGAGATGTGACCCAACTGTTTGGGAATTCAATCTGAGAAGTGACCCACCTGTATGGGAATCCAATCTGAGATGTGACCTACCTGTATGGGAATCCATTGTGAGTTGTGACCCACGTGTATGAGAATCCAATCAGAGTTGTGATCCACCTGTATGGGAATCCAATCTGAGTTGTGATCTACCTGTATGAGAATCCAATCTGAGATGTGACCCACCTGTATGGGAATCCAATCTGAGACGTGACCCACCTGTATGGCAATCCAATCTGAGTTGTGACCCACCTGTATGGGAATCCAATCTGAGACGTGACCCACCTGTATGGGAATCCAATGTGAGATGTGATCTACATGTATGGGAATTCATTGTGAGTTGTGATCCACCTGTATGGGAATTCAATCTGTGTTGTGATCTACCTGTATGGGAGTCCAATCTGAGTTGTGATCCACCTGTATGGGAATCCAATCTGAGACGTAACCCACCTGCATGGGAATCAAATCTGAGATGTGACCCACCTGTATTGGAATCCAATCTGAGTTGTGATCCACCTGTATGGGAGTCCAATCTGAGTTGTGATCCACCTGTATGGGAATCCAATCTGAGACGTGACCCACCTGTATGAGAATCCAATCTGAGACGTGACCGACCTGTATGGGAATCCAATCTGAGAAGTGACCGACCTGTATGGGAATCCAATCTGATTTGTGACCCACCTGTATGGGAATCCAATCTGAGACGTGACCCACCTGTATGGGAATCCAATCTGAGGCGTGACTCACCTGTGTGGGAATCCAATCTGAGACATGATCCACTTGTATGGGAATCCAATCTGAGTTGTGACCCACCTGTATGGGAATCCAATCTGAGACGTGACCCACCTGTATGGGAATCAGTTCTGAGATGTGACCCACCTGTTTGAGAATCCAATCTGAAAAGTGACCCACCTGTATGAGAATCCTATCTGAGATGTGACCCACCTGTATGGGAATTCAATCTGAGAAGTGACCTACCTGTATGGGAATCCATTCTGAGTTGTGACCCACCTGTATTGAAATCCAATCTGAGACGTGACCCACCTGTACGAGTCCAATCCGAGATGTGACCCACCTGTATGGGAATTCAATCTGAGAAGTGACCCACCTGTATGGGAATCCAATCTGAGACATGACCCACCTGCATGGGAATCCAATCTGAGATGTGACCGACCTGTATGGGAATACAATCTGAGAAGTGACCGACCTGTATGGGAATCCAATCTGAGACGTGGCCCACCTGTATGGCAATCCAATCTGAGACGTGACCTACCTGTATGAGAATCCAATCTGAGAAGTGACCCACCTGTATTGGAATCCAATCTGAGGCGTGACCTACCTACATGGGAATCAATTCTGAGAAGTGACCCACCTGTATAGGAATCCAATCTGAGAAGTGACCCACCTGTATGGGAATCCAATCTGAGACGTGACCTACCTGTATGCGAATCCAATCTGAGAAGTGACCCACCTGTATGAGATCCAATGTGAGAAGTGACCACCTGTGTGAGAATCAATCTGAGATGTGACCCACGTGTATGGGAATACAATCTGAGAAGTGACCTACCTGTATAGGAATCCATTCTGAGTTGTGACCCACCTGTGTTGGAATCCAATCTGAGACGTGACCCACCTGTATGGGAATCCAATCTGAGATGTGATCTACCTGTATGGGAATCCATTGTGAGTTCTGACCCGCCTGTATGAGAGTCAATTTTGAGTTGTGTCCCACCTGTATGGGAATCCAATCTGAGACGTGACCCACCTGCATGGGAATCAAATCTGAGATGTGACCCACCTGTTTGAGAATCCAATCTGAGAAGTGACCAGCCTGTATGAGAATCCAATCTGAGATGTGACCCACCTGTATGGGAATACAATCTGAGAAGTGACCTACCTGTATGGGAATCCATTCTGATTTGTGACCCACCTGTGTTGGAATCCAATCTGAGACATGACCCACCTGTGTGGGAATCCAATCTGAGATGTGATCTACCTGTATGGGAATCCATTGTGAGATGTGACCCACCTGTTTGGGAATTCAATCTGAGAAGTGACCCACCTGTATGGGAATCCAATCTGAGATGTGACCTACCTGTATGGGAATCCATTGTGAGTCGTGACCCACCTGTATGAGAATCCAATCAGAGTTGTGATCCACCTGTATGGGAATCCAATCTGAGTTGTGATCTACCTGTATGAGAATCCCTTCTGAGATGTGACCCACCTGTATGGGAATCCAATCTGAGACGTGACCCACCTGTATGGCAAACCAATCTGAGTTGTGACCCACCTGTATGGGAATCCAATCTGAGACGTGACCCACCTGTATGGGAATCCAATCTGAGGCGTGACCCACCTGTGTGGGAATCCAATCTGAGTTGTGATCTACCTGTATGGGAGTCCAATCTGAGTTGTGATCCACCTGCATGGGAATCCAATCTGAGATGTGACCCACTTGTATGGGAATCCAATCTGAGACGTGACCCACCTGTATGGGAATCCAATCTGAGACGTGACCCACCTGTATGGCAATCCAATCTGAGACGTGACCCACCTGTATGGCAATCCAATCTGAGACGTGACCCACCTGTATGGGAATCCAATCTGAGGCGTGACCCACCTGTGTGGGGATCCAATCTGAGACATGATCCACCTGTATGGGAATCCAATCCGAGTTGTGACCCACCTGTATGGGAATCCAATATGAGACGTGACCTACCTGTATGGGAATCAGTTCTGAGATGTGACCCACATGTTTGAGAATCCAATCTGAGAAGTGACCCACCTGTATGAGAATCCAATCTGAGATGTGACCCACCTGTATGGGAATTCAATCTGAGAAGTGACCTACCTGTATGGGAATCCATTGTGAGTTGTGACCCACCTGTATGAGAATCCAATCAGAGTTGTGATCCACCTGTATGGGAATCCAATCTGGCACGTGACCCACATGCATGGGAATCCAATCTGAGATGTGACCCACTTGTATGGGAATCCAATCTGAGACGTGACCCACCTGTATGGGAATCCAATCTGAGACGTGACCCACCTGTATGGCAATCCAATCTGAGTTGTGACCCACCTGTATGGGAATCCAATCTGAGACGTGACCCACCTGTATGGGAATCCAATCTGAGGCGTGACCCACCTGTGTGGGAATCCAATCTGAGACATGATCCACCTGTATGGGAATCCAATCCGAGTTGCGACCCACCTGTATGGGAATCCAATATGAGACGTGACCTACCTGTATGGGAATCAGTTCTGAGATGTGACCCACATGTTTGAGAATCCAATCTGAGAAGTGACCCACCTGTATGAGAATCCAATCTGAGATGTGACCCACCTGTATGGGAATTCAATCTGAGAAGTGACCTACCTGTATGGGAATCCATTCTGAGTTGTGATCTACCTGTATGGGAGTCCAATCTGAGTTGTGATCCACCTGTATGGGAATATAATCTGAGAAGTGACCCACCTGTATGGGAATTCAATGTGAGATGTGATCTACCTGTATGGGAATCCATTGTGAGTTGTGATCCATTTGTATGGAAATCCAATCTGAGTTCTGATCTACCTGTATGGGAGTCCAATCTGAGTTGTGATCCACCTGTATGGGAATCCAATCTGAGACGTAACCCACCTGTATAGGAATCCAATCTGAGAAGTGACCCACCTGTATGGGAATCCAATCTGAGAAGTGACCCACCTGTATGGAAATCCAATCTGAGATGTGACCCACTTGTATGGGAATCCAATCTGAGACGTGACGCACCTGTATGGGAATCCAATCTGAGACGTGACCCACCTGTATGGTAATCCAATCTGATTTGTGACCCACCTGTATGGGAATCCAATCTGAGACGTGACCCACCTGTATGGGAATCCAATCTGAGGCGTGACTCACCTGTGTGGGAATCCAATCTGAGAAGTGACCCACCTGTATGAGAATCCAATCTGAGATGTGACCCACCTGTATGGGAATTCAATCTGAGAAGTGACCTACCTGTATGGGAATCCATTCTGAGTTGTGATCTACCTGTATGGGAGTCCAATCTGAGTTGTGATCCACCTGTATGGGAATATAATCTGAGAAGTGACCCACCTGTATGGGAATTCAATGTGAGATGTGATCTACCTGTATGGGAATCCATTGTGAGTTGTGATCCATTTGTATGGAAATCCAATCTGAGTTCTGATCTACCTGTATGGGAGTCCAATCTGAGTTGTGATCCACCTGTATGGGAATCCAATCTGAGACGTAACCCACCTGTATAGGAATCCAATCTGAGAAGTGACCCACCTGTATGGGAATCCAATCTGAGAAGTGACCCACCTGTATGGAAATCCAATCTGAGATGTGACCCACTTGTATGGGAATCCAATCTGAGACGTGACGAACCTGTATGGGAATCCAATCTGAGACGTGACCCACCTGTATGGTAATCCAATCTGATTTGTGACCCACCTGTATGGGAATCCAATCTGAGACGTGACCCACCTGTATGGGAATCCAATCTGAGGCGTGACTCACCTGTGTGGGAATCCAATCTGAGACATGATCCACCTGTATGGGAATCCAATCTGAGTTGTGACCCACCTGTATGGGAATCCAATCTGAGACGTGACCCACCTGTATGGGAATCAGTTCTGAGATGTGACCCACCTGTTTGAGAATCCAATCTGAAAAGTGACCCACCTGTATGAGAATCCTATCTGAGATGTGACCCACCTGTATGGGAATTCAATCTGAGAAGTGACCTACCTGTATGGGAATCCATTCTGAGTTGTGACCCACCTGTATTGAAATCCAATCTGAGACGTGACCCACCTGTACGAGTCCAATCCGAGATGTGACCCACCTGTATGGGAATTCAATCTGAGAAGTGACCCACCTGTATGGGAATCCAATCTGAGACATGACCCACCTGCATGGGAATCCAATCTGAGATGTGACCGACCTGTATGGGAATACAATCTGAGAAGTGACCCACCTGTATGGGAATCCAATCTGAGAAGTGACCGACCTGTATGGGAATCCAATCTGAGACGTGGCCCACCTGTATGGCAATCCAATCTGAGACGTGACCTACCTGTATGGGAATCCAATCTGAGAAGTGACCCACCTGTATTGGAATCCAATCTGAGGCGTGACCTACCTACATGGGAATCAATTCTGAGAAGTGACCCACCTGTATAGGAATCCAATCTGAGAAGTGACCCACCTGTATGGGAATCCAATCTGAGACGTGACCTACCTGTATGCGAATCCAATCTGAGAAGTGACCCACCTGTATGAGAATCCAATGTGAGAAGTGACCCACCTGTATGAGAATCCAATCTGAGATGTGACCCACGTGTATGGGAATACAATCTGAGAAGTGACCTACCTGTATAGGAATCCATTCTGAGTTGTGACCCACCTGTGTTGGAATCCAATCTGAGACGTGACCCACCTGTATGGGAATCCAATCTGAGATGTGATCTACCTGTATGGGAATCCATTGTGAGTTCTGACCCGCCTGTATGAGAGTCAATTTTGAGTTGTGTCCCACCTGTATGGGAATCCAATCTGAGACGTGACCCACCTGCATGGGAATCAAATCTGAGATGTGACCCACCTGTTTGAGAATCCAATCTGAGAAGTGACCAGCCTGTATGAGAATCCAATCTGAGATGTGACCCACCTGTATGGGAATACAATCTGAGAAGTGACCTACCTGTATGGGAATCCATTCTGATTTGTGACCCACCTGTGTTGGAATCCAATCTGAGACATGACCCACCTGTGTGGGAATCCAATCTGAGATGTGATCTACCTGTATGGGAATCCATTGTGAGATGTGACCCACCTGTTTGGGAATTCAATCTGATAAGTGACCCACCTGTATGGGAATCCAATCTGAGATGTGACCTACCTGTATGGGAATCCATTGTGAGTCGTGACCCACCTGTATGAGAATCCAATCAGAGTTGTGATCCACCTGTATGGGAATCCAATCTGAGTTGTGATCTACCTGTATGAGAATCCCTTCTGAGATGTGACCCACCTGTATGGGAATCCAATCTGAGACGTGACCCACCTGTATGGCAAACCAATCTGAGTTGTGACCCACCTGTATGGGAATCCAATCTGAGACGTGACCCACCTGTATGGGAATCCAATCTGAGGCGTGACCCACCTGTGTGGGAATCCAATCTGAGTTGTGATCTACCTGTATGGGAGTCCAATCTGAGTTGTGATCCACCTGTATGGGAATCCAATCTGAGAAGTGACCCACCTGTATGGGAATCCAATCTGAGATGTGATCTACCTGTATTGGAATCCATTGTGAGTTGTGATCCACCTGTATGGGAATCCAATCTGTGTTGTGATCTACCTGTATGGGAGTCCAATCTGAGTTGTGATCCACCTGTATGGGAATCCAATCTGAGACGTAACCCACCTGTATAGGAATCCAATCTGAGGAGTGAACCACCTGTATGGGAATCCACTCTGAGAAGTGACCCACCTGTATGGAAATCCAATCTGAGATGTGACCCACCTGCATGGGAATCAAATCTGAGATGTGACCCACCTGTATGGGAATCCAATCTGAGACGTGACCCACCTGTATGGGAATCCAATCTGAATTGTGACCCACCTGTATGGGAATCCAATCTGAGTTGTGATCTACATGTATGAGAATCCAAGCTGAGATGTGACCCACCTGTATGGAATTCCAATCTGAGACGTGACCCACCTGTATGGCAATCCAATCTGAGTTGTGACCCACCTGTATGGGAATCCAATCTGAGGCGTGACCCACATGTGTGGGAATCCAGTCTGAGACATGATCCACCTGTATGGGAATCCAATCTGAGTTGTGACCCACCTGTATGGGAATTCCAATCTGAGACGTGACCCACCTGTATGAGAATCCTATCTGAGATGTGACCCACCTGTATGGGAATTCAATCTGAGAAGTGACCTACCTGTATGGGAATCCATTCTGAGTTGTGACCCACCTGTATTGGAATCCAATCTGAGACGTGACCCACCTGTATGAGTCCAATCTGAGATGTAACCCACCTGTATGGGAATTCAATCTGAGAAGTGACCCACCTGTATGGGAATCCAATCTGAGACATGACCCACCTGCTTGGGAATCCAATCTGAGATGTGACCCACTTGTATGGTATTCCAATCTTACACGTGACACTCCTTGTATGGGAATCCAATCTGATACATGACCCACCTGTATGGCAATCCAATCTTA
>NW_003148699.1:0-75304 GCF_000003605.2 Saccoglossus kowalevskii
TCATCATATACAGGTGTGGGGTTCAACAATGACTGTACTAGTATACAGGTGTGGGGTTGCAACACTGACTGTACTAGTATACAGGTGTTGGGTTGCAACACTGACTGTACTAGTATACAGGTGTGGGGTTCTAACACTGACTGTACTAGTATACATGTGTGAGGTTCCAACACTGACTGTACTAGTATACAGGTGTGGGGTTCCAACACTGACTGTACTTGTATACAGATGTGGGGTTCCAACACTGACTGTACTGGTATGCAGGTATGGGGTTCCAACACTCACTGTACTGGTATACAGGTGTGGGGTACCAACACTGACTGTACTAGTATACAGGTGTGGGGTTCCAACACTGACTGTACGAGTATACATGTGTGGGGTTGCAACACTGACTGTATTAGTATACAGGTGTGAGGTTCCAGCACTGACTGTACTATTATACAGGTGTGGGGTTGCAACACTGACTGCACTAGTATACAGCTGTGGGGTTCCAGCACTAACTGTACTAGTGTACAGGTGTGGGGGTCCAATACTGACTGTACTAGTATACAGGTGTGGTGTTCCAACACTGACTGTACTAGTGTACAGGTGTGGGGTTCCAACACTGACTGTACTAGTGTACAGGTGTGGGGTTGCAACACTGACTGTACTAGTGTACAGGTGTGGGGTTGCAATACTAACTGTACTAGTATACAGGTGTGGGGTTCCCACACTGACTGTATTAGTATACAGGTGTGGAGTTCCAACACTGACTGTACAAGTGTACAGGTGTGGGGTTCCAACACTGACTGTACTTGTATACAGGGTTGGTGTGTTCCAACACAGACTGTACTGGTATACAGGTGTGGGGTTGCAACACTGACTGTACTAGTATACAGGTGTGGGGTTCCAACACTGACTGTACTAGTATACAGGTGTGGGGTTGCAACACTGACTGTACTAGTATACAGGTGTGGGGTTCCAACACTGACTGTACTAGTATACAGGTGTGTGGTTCCAACACTGACTGTACTGGTATACAGGTGTGGGGTTGCAACACTGACTGTACTAGTATACAGGTGTGGGGTTCCAACACTGACTGTACTAGTATGCAGGTGTGGGGTTCCAACACTGACTGTACTTGTATACAGGTGTGGGGTTCCAACACAGACTGTACTGGTATACAGGTGTGGGGATGCAACACTGACTGTACTAGTATACAGGTGTGGGGTTCCAACACTGACTGTACTAGTATACAGGTGTGGGTTTGCAACACTGACTGTACTAGTATACAGGTGTGGGGTTCCAACACTGACTGTACTAGTATACAGGTGTGGGGTTCCAACACTGACTGTACTAGTATACAGGTGTGGGGTTCCAACACTGACTGTACTTGTATACAGGTGTGGGGTTCCAACACTGACTGTACTGGTATACAGGTGTGGAGTTCCAACACTGACTGTAATGGTATGCAGGTATGGGGTTCCAACACTGACTGTACTGGAATACAGGTGTGGGGTTCCAACACTGACTGTACTAGTATACAGGTGTGGGGTTCCAACACTGACTGTACTAGTATACAGGTGTGGGGTTGCAACACTGACTGTACTAGTATACAGGTGTGGGGTTCCAACACTGACTGTACTAGTATACAGGTGTGTGGTTCCAACACTGACTGTACTGGTATACAGGTGTGGGGTTGCAACACTGACTGTACTAGTATACAGGTGTGGGGTTCCAACACTGACTGTACTAGTATGCAGGTGTGGGGTTCCAACACTGACTGTACTTGTATACAGGTGTGGGGTTCCAACACAGACTGTACTGGTATACAGGTGTGGGGATGCAACACTGACTGTACTAGTATACAGGTGTGGGGTTCCAACACTGACTGTACTAGTATACAGGTGTGGGTTTGCAACACTGACTGTACTAGTATACAGGTGTGGGGTTCCAACACTGACTGTACTAGTATACAGGTGTGGGGTTCCAACACTGACTGTACTAGTATACAGGTGTGGGGTTCCAACACTGACTGTACTTGTATACAGGTGTGGGGTTCCAACACTGACTGTACTGGTATACAGGTGTGGAGTTCCAACACTGACTGTAATGGTATGCAGGTATGGGGTTCCAACACTGACTGTACTGGAATACAGGTGTGGGGTTCCAACACTGACTGTACTAGTATACAGGTGTGGGGTTCCAACACTGACTGTACTAGTATACAGGTGTGGGGTTGCAACACTGACTGTACTAGTATACAGGTGTGAGGTTCCAACACTGACTGTACTAGTATACAGGTGTGGGGTTCCAACACTGACTGTACTGGTATACAGGTGTGGCGTTCCAACACTGACTGTACTGGTATACAGGTGTTGGGTTCCAACACTTACTGTACTAGTATACAGGTGTGGGGTTCCAACACTGACTGTACTTGTATACAGGTGTTGGGTTCCAACACTTACTGTACTAGTATACAGGTGTGGGGTTCCAACACTGACTGTACTGGTATACAGGTGTGTGGTTCCAACACTGACTGTACTAGCATACAGGTGTGGGGTTCCAACACGGACTGTAATAGTATACAGGTGTGAGGTTCCAACACTGACTGTACTAGTGTACAGGTGTGGGGTTCCAACACTGACTGTATTAGTATACAGGTGTGGGGTTCCAACACTGACTGTACTAGTATACAGGTGTGGGGGTCCAACACTGACTGTACTTGTATACAGGTGTGGGGTTCCAACATTGACTGTACTGGTATACAGGTGTGGAGTTCCAACACTGACTGTACTGGTGTGCAGGTATGGGGTTCCAACACTCACTGTACTGGTATACAGGTGTGGGGTTCCAACACTGACTGTACTAGTATACAGGTGTGGGGTTCCAACATGACTGTACTAGTATACAGGTGTGTGGTTGCAACACTGACTGTACTAGTATACAGGTGTGAAGTTCCAACACTGACTGTACTAGTATACAGGTGTGGGGTTCCAACACTGACTGTACTAGTATACAGGTGTGGGGTTCCAACACTGACTGTACTTGTATACAGGTGTGGGGTTCCAACACAGACTGTACTGGTATACAGGTGTGGGGATGCAACACTGACTGTACTAGTATACAGGTGTGGGGTTCCAACACTGACTGTACTAGTATACAGGTGTGGGGTTGCAACACTGACTGTACTAGTATACAGGTGTGGGGTTCCAACACTGACTGTACTAGTATACAGGTGTGGGGTTCCAACACTGACTGTACTAGTATACAGGTGTGGGGTTCCAACACTGACTGTACTTGTATACAGGTGTGGGGTTCCAACACTGACTGTACTAGTATACAGGTGTGGGGTTCCAACACTGACTGTACAAGTATACAGGTGTGGGGCTCCAACACTGACTGTACCAGTATACAGGTGTGGGGTTCCAACACTGACTGTATTAGTATACAGGTGTGGGGTTCCAACACTGACTGTACTAGTATACAGGTGTGGGGTTCCAACACTGACTGTACTTGTATACAGGTGTGGGGTTCCAACATTGACTGTACTGGTATACAGGTGTGGAGTTCCAACACTGACTGTACTGGTATGCAGGTATGGGGTTCCAACACTCACTGTACTGGTATACAGGTGTGGGGTTCCAACACTGACTGTACTGGTATACAGGTGTTGGGTTCCAACACTGACTGTACTAGTATACAGGTGTGGGGTTGCAACACTGACTGTACTTGTATACAGGTGTGGGGTTCCAACACTGACTGTACTAGTATACAGGTGTTGGTTTGCAACACTGACTGTACTAGTATACAGGTGTGGGGTTCCAACACTGACTGTACTAGTATACAGGTGTGGGGTTCCAACACTGACTGTACTAGTATACAGGTGTGCGGTTCCAACACTGACTGTACTTGTATACAGGTGTGGGGTTCCAACACTAACTGTACTGGTATACAGGTGTGGAGTTCCAACACTGACTGTACTGGTATGCAGGTATGGAGTTCCAACACTCACTGTACTGGTATACAGGTGTGGGGTTCCAACACTGACTGTACTGGTATACAGGTGTGGAGTTCCAACACTGACTGTACTGGTATGCAGGTATGGAGTTCCAACACTCACTGTACTGGTATACAGGTGTGGGGTTCCAACACTGACTGTACTAGTATACAGATGTGGGGTTCCAACACTGACTGTACTAGTATACAGGTGTGGGGTTGCAACACTGACTGTACTAGTATACAGGTGTGGGGTTCCAACACTGACTGTACTAGTATACATGTGTGGGGTTGCAACACTGACTGTACTAGTATACAGGTGTGGGGTTCCAACACTGACTGTACTAGTATACAGGTGTGGGGTTGCAACACTGACTGTACTAGAATACAGGTGTGGGGTTCCAACACTGACAGTACTAGTATACAGGTGTGGGGTTCCAACACTGACTGTACTAGTATACAGGTGTGGGGTTCCAACACTGACTGTACTTGTATACAGGTGTGGGGTTCCAACACTGACTGTACTGGTATACAGGTGTGGAGTTCCAACACTGACTGTACTGGTATGCAGGTATGGGGTTCCAACACTCACTGTACTGGTATACAGGTGTGGGGTTCCAACACTGACTGTACTAGTATACAGGTGTGGGGTTCCGACACTGACTGTACTAGTATACAGGTGCGGGGTTGCAACACTGACTGTACTAGTATACAGGTGTGAGGTTCCAACACTGACTGTACTAGTATACAGGTGTGGGGTTCCAACAGTGACTGTACTTGTATACAGGTGTGGGGTTCCAACACTGACTGCACTAGTATACAGGTGTACATGTATGGGGTTCCTACACTGCCTGTACTAGTATACAGGTGTGAGGTTTCAACACTGACTGTACTGGTATACAGGTGTGAGGTTCCAACACTGACTGTACTAGTATACAGGTGTGGGGTTCCAACACTGACTGTACTTGTATACAGATGTGGGGTTCCAACACTGACTGTACTGGTATGCAGGTATGGGGTTCCAACACTCACTGTACTGGTATACAGGTGTGGGGTACCAACACTGACTGTACTAGTATACAGGTGTGGGGTTCCAACACTGACTGTACGAGTATACATGTGTGGGGTTGCAACACTGACTGTATTAGTATACAGGTGTGAGGTTCCAGCACTGACTGTACTATTATACAGGTGTGGGGTTGCAACACTGACTGCACTAGTATACAGCTGTGGGGTTCCAGCACTAACTGTACTAGTGTACAGGTGTGGGGGTCCAATACTGACTGTACTAGTATACAGGTGTGGTGTTCCAACACTGACTGTACTAGTGTACAGGTGTGGGGTTCCAACACTGACTGTACTAGTGTACAGGTGTGGGGTTGCAACACTGACTGTACTAGTGTACAGGTGTGGGGTTGCAATACTAACTGTACTAGTATACAGGTGTGGGGTTCCAACACTGACTGTATTAGTATACAGGTGTGGAGTTCCAACACTGACTGTACAAGTGTACAGGTGTGGGGTTCCAACACTGACTGTATTAGTATACAGGTGTGGGGTTCCAACACTGACTGTACTAGTATACAGGGGTGAGGTTGCAATACTAACTGTACTAGTATACAGGTGTGCGGTTCCAACACTGACTGTATTAGTATACAGGTGTGGGGTTCCAACACTGACTGTACTAGTATACAGGTGTGCGGTTCCAACACTGACTGTATTAGTATACAGGTGTGGGGTTCCAACACTGACTGTACAAGTATACAGGTGTGGTGTTCCAACACTGACTGTACAAGTATACAGGTGTGGGGTTCCAACACTGACTGTATTAGTATACAGGTGTGGGGTTCCAACACTGACTGTACTAGTATACAGGTGTGTTCCAACACTGACTGTACAAGTGTACAGATGTGGGGTTCCAACACTGACTGTACTAGTATACTGGTGTGGGGTTCCAACACTGACTGTACTAGTATACAGGTGTGGGGTTCCAACACTGACTGTATTAGTATACAGGTGTGGGGTTCCAACAATGACTGTACTATTATACAGGTGTGGGGTTCCAACACTGACTGTACTAGTATACAGGTGTGAGGTTCCAACACTGACTGTATTAGTGTACAGGTGTGGGGTTCCAACACTGACTGTACTAGTGTACAGGTGTGGGGTTCCAACACTGACTGTACAAGTATACAGGTGTGGGGTTCCAACACTGACTGTACTAGTATACAGGTGTGAGTTCCAACACTGACTGTACTTGTATACAGGTGTGGGGTTCCAACACTGACTGTACTAGTATACAGGTGTGGGGTTGCAACACTGACTGTACTAGTATACAGGTGTGAGGTTCCAACACTGACTGTACTAGTATACAGGTGTGGGGTTCCAACACTGACTGTACTAGTATACAGGTGTGGGGTTCCAACACTGGCTGTACTTGTATACAGGTGTGGGGTTTCTAACAATGACTGTACTATTTATACAGGTGTGGGGTTCCAACACTGTACTATATACAGGTGTGAGGTTCCAACACTGACTGTATTAGTGTACAGGTGTGGGGTTCCAACACTGACTGTACTAGTGTACAGGTGTGGGGTTCCAACACTGACTGTACAAGTATACAGGTGTGGGGTTCCAACACTGACTGTACTAGTATACAGGTGTGAGTTCCAACACTGACTGTACTTGTATACAGGTGTGGGGTTCCAACACTGACTGTACTAGTATACAGGTGTGGGGTTGCAACACTGACTGTACTAGTATACAGGTGTGAGGTTCCAACACTGACTGTACTAGTATACAGGTGTGGGGTTCCAACACTGACTGTACTAGTATACAGGTGTGGGGTTCCAACACTGGCTGTACTTGTATACAGGTGTGGGGTTCCAACACTGACTGTACTCGTTTACAGGTGTGGAGTTCCAACACTGACTGTACTGGTATGCAGGTATGGGGTTCCAACACTCACTGTACTGGTATACAGGTGTGGGGTTCCAACACTGACTGTACTAGTATACAGGTGTGGGGTTCCAACACTGACTGTACTAGTATACAGGTGTGGGTTTGCAACACTGACTGTACTGGTATACAGGTGTGGGGTTCCAACACTGACTGTATTTGTATACAGGTGTGGGGTTCCAACACGGACTGTACTGGTATACAGGTGTGGAGTTCCAACACTGACTGTACTGGTATGCAGGTATGGGGTTCCAACACTCACTGCACTGGTATACAGGTGTGGGGTTCCAACACTGACTGTACTAATATACAGGTGTGGGGTTCCAACACTGACTGTACTAGTATACAGGTATGGGGTTTTAACACTGACTGTACTAGTATACAGGTGTGGGGTTGCAGTCCTGACTGTACTAGTATACAGGTGTGGGGTTCCAAGACTGAATGTACTAGTGAACAGGTATGGGGTTTTAACACTGACTGTACTCGTATACAGGTGTGGGGTTTCAACACTGACTGTACTGGTATACAGGTGTGGTGTTCCAACACTGACTGTACTAGTATACAGGTGTGGGGTTCCAACACTCACTGTACTAGTGTACAGGTGTGGCGTTCCAACACTGACTGTACTAGTATACTGGTGTTGGGTTCCAACACTGACTGTACTAGTGTACAGGTGTTGGGTTCCAACACTGATTGTACTAGTGTACAGGTGTTGGGTTCCAACACTGTCTGTACTAGTATACAGGTGTGGGGTTGCAACACTGACTGTACAAGTATACAGGTGTGGGGTTCCAACACTGACTGTACTAGTATACAGGTGTGGGGTTCCAACACTGACTGTACTTGTATACAGGTGTTGGGTTCCAACACTGACTGTACTGGTATACAGGTGTGGGGTTCCAACACTGACTGTACTGGTATACAGGTGTTGGGTTCCAACACTGACTGTACTACTATACAGGTGTGGGGTTCCAACACTGACTGTACTTGTATACAGGTGTGGGGTTCCAACACTGACTGTACTAGCATACAGGTGTGGGGTTCCAACACGGACTGTAATAGTATACAGGTGTGAGGTTCCAACACTGACTGTACTAGTATACAGGTGTGGGGTTCCAACACTGACTGTACAAGTATACAGGTGTGGGGTTCCAACACGGACTGTACTAGTATACAGGTGTGAGGTTCCAACACTGACTGTACTAGTATACAGGTGTGGGGTTGCAACACTGACTGTACTAGTATACAGGTGTTGGGTTCCAACACTGACTGTACTATTATACAGGTGTGGGGTTCCAACACTGACTGTACTAGTGTACAGGTGTGGGGTTCCAACACTGACTGTACTAGTGTACAGGTGTGGGGTTCCAACACTGACTGTACTAGTATACAGGTGAGGGGTTCCAACACTGACTGTACTAGTGTACAAGTGTGGGGTTCCAACACTGACTGTACTAGTATACAGGTGTGGGGTTGCAATAGTGACCGTACTAGAATACAGGTATGGGGTTCCAACACTGACTGTACTAGTATACAGGTGTGGGGTTCCAACGCTGACTGTACTAGTATACAGGTGTGGGGTTTCAACACTGACTGTACTAGTATACAGGTGTGGGGATCCAACACTGACTGTACTAGTATACAGTGTGGGGTTGCAATACTAACTGTACTAGTGTACAGGTGTGCGGTTCCAACACTGACTGTACTAGTATACAGGTGTGGGGTTCCAACACTGACTGTACTAGTATACAGGTGTGGGGTTCCAACACTGACTGTACTAGTACACAGGTGTGGGGTTCCAACACTGACTGTACTAGTATACAGGTGTGGGGTTCCAGCACTGACTGTACTAGTAAACAGGTGTGGGGTTGCAACACTGACTGCACTAGTATACAGCTGTGGGGTTCCAGCACTAACTGTACTAGTGTACAGGTGTGGGGGTCCAATACTGACTGTACTAGTATACAGGTGTGGGGTTCCAACACTGACTGTACTAGTGTACAGGTGTGGGGTTCCAACACTGACTGTACTAGTGTACAGGTGTGGGGTTGCAACACTGACTGTACTAGTGTACAAGTGTGGGATTGCAATACTAACTGTACTAGTATACAGGTGTGGGGTTCCAACACTGACTGTATTAGTATACAGGTGTGGAGTTCCAACACTGACTGTACAAGTATACAGGTGTGGGGTTCCAACACTGACTGTATTAGTATACAGGTGTGGGGTTCCAACACTGACTGTACAAGTATACAGGGGTGGGGTTGCAATACTAACTGTACTAGTATAGAGGTGTGCGGTTCCAACACTGACTGTATTAGTATACAGATGTGGGGTTCCAACACTGACTGTACTAGTATACAGGTGTGCGGTTCCAACACTGACTGTATTAGTATACAGGTGTGGGGTTCCAACACTGACTGTATTAGTATACAGGTGTGGGGTTCCAACACTGACTGTACTATTATACAGGTGTGGGGTTCCAACACTGACTGTACTAGTATAATGGTGTGGGGTTCCAACACTGACTGTACTAGTATACATGTGTGGGGTTCCAACACTGACTGTACTAGTGTACAGGTGTGGGGTTCCAACACTGACTGTACAAGAATACAGGTGTGGGGTTCCAACACTGACTGTACTAGTATACAGGTGTGAGTTCCAACACTGACTGTACTTGTATACAGGTGTGGGGTTCCAACACTGACTGTACTAGTATACAGGTGTGGGGTTGCAACACTGACTGTACTAGTATACAGGTGTGGGGTTCCAACACTGACTGTACTAGTATACAGGTGTGGGGTTCCAACATTGACTGTACTAGTATACAGGTGTGGGGTTCCAACACTGACTGTACTTGTATACAGGTGTGGGGTTCCAACACTGACTGTACTGGTATACAGGTGTGGAGTTCCAACACTGACTGTACTGGTATGCAGGTATGGGGTTCCAACACTCACTGCACTGGTATACAGGTGTGGGGTTCCAACACTGACTGTACTAGTATACAGGTGTGGGGTTCCAACACTGACTGTACTAGTATACAGGTGTGGGTTTGTAACACTGACTGTACTGGTATACAGGTGTGGGTTTCCAACACTGACTGTATTAGTATACAGGTGTGGGGTTCCAACACGGACTGTACTAGTATACAGGTGTGAGGTTCCAACACTGACTGTACTAGTATACAGGTGTGGGGTTCCAACACTGACTGTACTAGTATACAGGTGTGGGGTTCCAACACGGACTGTACTAGTATACAGGTGTGAGGATCCAACACTGACTGTACTAGTATACAGGTGTGGGGTTGCAACACTAACTGTACTAGTATACAGGTGTGGGGTTGCAATAGTGACTGTACTGGTATACAGGTGTGGGGTTTAAACAATGACTGTACTAGTATACAGGTGTGGGGTTCCAACACTGACTGTACTAGTATACAGGTGTGGGGTTCCAACACTGACTGTACTAGTATACAGGTGTGGGGTTCCAACACTGACTGTACAAGTATACAGGTGTGGGGCTCCAACACTGACTGTACCAGTATACAGGTGTGGGGTTCCAACACTGACTGTATTAGTATACAGGTGTGGGGTTCCAACACTGACTGTACTAGTATACAGGTGTGGGGTTCCAACACTGACTGTACTTGTATACAGGTGTGGGGTTCCAACATTGACTGTACTGGTATACAGGTGTGGAGTTCCAACACTGACTGTACTGGTATGCAGGTATGGGGTTCCAACACTCACTGTACTGGTATACAGGTGTGGGGTTCCAACATTGACTGTACTAGTATACAGGTGTGGGGTTCCAACACTGACTGTACTAGTATACAGGTGTGGGGTTGCAACACTGACTGTACTTGTATACAGGTGTGGGGTTCCAACACTGACTCTACTAGTATACATGTGTGGGGTTCCAACACGGACTGTACTAGTATACAGGTGTGAGGTTCCAACACTGACTGTACTAGTATACAGGTGTGGGGTTCCAACACTGACTGTACTAGTACACAGGTGTGGGGTTCCAACACGGACTGTACTAGTATACAGGTGTGAGGATCCAACACTGACTGTACTAGTATACAGGTGTGGGGTTGCAACACTAACTGTACTAGTATACAGGTGTGGGGTTGCAATGTGACTGTACTGGTATACAGGTGTGGGGTTTAAACAATGACTGTACTAGTATACAGGTGTGGGGTTCCAACACTGACTGTACTAATATACAGGTGTGGGGTTCCAACACTGACTGTACTAGTATACAGGTGTGGGGTTCCAACACTGACTGTACAAGTATACAGGTGTGGGGCTCCAACACTGACTGTACCAGTATACAGGTGTGGGGTTCCAACACTGACTGTATTAGTATACAGGTGTGGGGTTCCAACACTGACTGTACTAGTATACAGGTGTGGGGTTCCAACACTGACTGTACTTGTATACAGGTGTGGGGTTCCAACATTGACTGTACTGGTATACAGGTGTGGAGTTCCAACACTGACTGTACTGGTATGCAGGTATGGGGTTCCAACACTCACTGTACTGGTATACAGGTGTGGGGTTCCAACATTGACTGTACTAGTATACAGGTGTGGGGTTCCAACACTGACTGTACTAGTATACAGGTGTGGGGTTGCAACACTGACTGTACTAGTATACAGGTGTGGGTTTCCAACACTGACTGTACTAGTATACAGGTGTGGGGTTCCAACACTGACTGTACTGGTATACAGGTGTGGCGTTCCAACACTGACTGTACTGGTATACAGGTGTTGGGTTCCAACACTGACTGTACTAGTATACAGGTGTGGGGTTCCAACACTGACTGTACTTGTATACAGGTGTGGGGTTCCAACACGGACTGTCCTAGTATACAGGTGTAAGGTTCCAACACTGACTGTACTAGTATACAGGTGTGGGGTTCCAACACTGACTGTACTAGTATACAGGTGTGAGTTTCCAACACTGACTGTACTAGTATACAGGTGTGGGGTTGCAACACTAACTGTACTAGTATACAGGTGTGGGGTTGCAATAGTGACTATACTGGTATACAGGTGTGGGGTTTAAACAATGACTGTACTAGTATACAGGTGTGGGGTTCCAACACTGACTGTACTAGTATACAGGTGTGGGGTTCCAACACTGACTGAACTAGTATACAGGTGTTGGGTTCCAACACTGATTGTACTAGTATACAGGTGTGGGGTTGCAACACTGACGGTACTAGTATACAGGTGTGGGGTTCCAACACTGACTGTACTAGTATACAGGTGTGGGGTTTCAACACTGACTGTACTAGTATACAGGTGTGGGGTTCCAACACTGACTGTACTTGTATACAGGTGTGGGGTTCCAACACTGACTGTACTGGTATGCAGGTATGGGGTTCCAACACTCACTGTACTGGTATACAGGTGTGGGGTTCCAACACTGACTGTACTAGTATACAGGTGTGGGGTTCCAACACTGACTGTACTAGTATACAGCTGTGGGGTTGCAACACTGACTGTACTAGTATACAGGTGTGGGGTTCCAACACTGACTGTACTAGTATACAGGTGTGGGGTTCCAACACTGACTGTACTGGTATACAGGTGTGGCGTTCCAACACTGACTGTACTGGTATACAGGTGTTGGGTTCCAACACTGACTGTACTAGTATACAGGTGTGGGGTTCCAACACTGACTGTACTTGTATACAGGTGTGGGGTTCCAACACGGACTGTCCTAGTATACAGGTGTAAGGTTCCAACACTGACTGTACTAGTATACAGGTGTGGGGTTCCAACACTGACTGTACTAGTATACAGGTGTGAGTTTCCAACACTGACTGTACTAGTATACAGGTGTGGGGTTGCAACACTAACTGTACTAGTATACAGGTGTGGGGTTGCAATAGTGACTATACTGGTATACAGGTGTGGGGTTTAAACAATGACTGTACTAGTATACAGGTGTGGGGTTCCAACACTGACTGTACTAGTATACAGGTGTGGGGTTCCAACACTGACTGAACTAGTATACAGGTGTTGGGTTCCAACACTGATTGTACTAGTATACAGGTGTGGGGTTGCAACACTGACGGTACTAGTATACAGGTGTGGGGTTCCAACACTGACTGTACTAGTATACAGGTGTGGGGTTTCAACACTGACTGTACTAGTATACAGGTGTGGGGTTCCAACACTGACTGTACTTGTATACAGGTGTGGGGTTCCAACACTGACTGTACTGGTATACAGGTGTGGAGTTCCAACACTGACTGTACTGGTATGCAGGTATGGGGTTCCAACACTCACTGTACTGGTATACAGGTGTGGGGTTCCAACACTGACTGTACTAGTATACAGGTGTGGGGTTCCAACACTGACTGTACTAGTATACAGCTGTGGGGTTGCAACACTGACTGTACTAGTATACAGGTGTGGGGTTCCAACACTGACTGTACTAGTATACAGGTGTGGGGTTCCAACACTGACTGTACTTGTATACATGTGTGGGGTTCCAACACAGACTGTACTGGTATACAGGTGTGGGGTTCCAACACTGACTGTACTGGTATACAGGTGTTGGGTTCCAACACTGACTGTACTAGTATACAGGTGTGGGGTTCCAACACTGACTGTACCTGTATACAGGTGTGGGGTTCCAACACTGACTGTACTAGTATACAGGTGTGGGGTTCCAACACGGACTGTACTAGTATACAGGTGTGAGGTTCCAACACTGACTGTACTAGTATACAGGTGTGGGGTTCCAACACTGACTGTACTAGTATACAGGTGTGGGGTTCGAACACGGACTGTACTAGTACACAGGTGTGAGGTTCCAACACTGACTGTACTAGTATACAGGTGTGGGGTTGCAACACTAACTGTACTAGTATACAGGTGTGGGGTTGCAATAGTGACTGTACTGGTATACAGGTGTGGGGTTCCAACACTGACTGTACTTGTATACAGGTGTGGGGTTCCAACACTGACTGTACTAGTATACAGGTGTGGGGTTCCAACACGGACTGTACTAGTATATAGGTGTAAGGTTCCAACACTGACTGTACTAGTATACAGGTGTTGGGTTACAACACTGACTGTACAAGTATACAGGTGTGGGGTTCCAACACGGACTGTACTAGTATACAGGTGTGAGTTTCCAACACTGACTGTACTAGTATACAGGTGTGGGGTTGCAACACTAACTGTACTAGTATACAGGTGTGGGGTTGCAATAGTGACTACACTGGTATACAGGTGTGGGGTTTAAACAATGACTGTACTAGTATACAGGTGTGGGGTTCCAACACTGACTGTACTAGTATACAGGTGTGGGGTTCCAACACTGACTGTACTAGTATACAGGTGTTGGGTTCCAACACTGACTGTACTTGTATACAGGTGTGGGGTTCCAACACTGACTGTACTGGTATACAGGTGTGGAGTTCCAACACTGACTGTACTGGTATGCAGGTATGGGGTTCCAACACTGACTGTACTAGTATACAGGTGTGAGTTTCCAACACTGACTGTACTAGTATACAGGTGTGGGGTTGCAACACTAACTGTACTAGTATACAGGTGTGGGGTTGCAATAGTGACTCTACTGGTATACAGGTGTGGGGTTTAAACAATGACTGTACTAGTATTCAGGTGTGGGGTTCCAACACTGACTGTACTAGTATACAGGTGTGGGGTTCCAACACTGACTGAACTAGTATACAGGTGTTGGGTTGCAACACTGACTGCACTAGTATACAGATGTGGGGTTCCAACACTGACTGTACTAGTATACAGGTGTGGGGTTCCAACACTGACTGTACTTGTATACAGGTGTGGGGTTCCAACACTGACTGTACTGGTATACAGGTGTGGAGTTCCAACACTGACTGTACTGGTATGCAGGTATGGGGTTCCAACACTCACTGTACTGGTATACAGGTGTGGGGTTCCAACATTGACTGTACTAGTATACAGGTGTGGGGTTCCAACACTGACTGTACTAGTATACAGGTGTGGGGTTGCAACACTGACTGTACTAGTATACAGGTGTGGGTTTCCAACACTGACTGTACTAGTATACAGGTGTGGGGTTCCAACACTGACTGTACTGGTATACAGGTGTGGCGTTCCAACACTGACTGTACTGGTATACAGGTGTTGGGTTCCAACACTGACTGTACTAGTATACAGGTGTGGGGTTCCAACACTGACTGTACTTGTATACAGGTGTGGGGTTCCAACACTGACTGTACTAGTATACAGGTGTGGGGTTCCAACACGGACTGTACTAGTATACAGGTGTAAGGTTCCAACACCGACTGTACTAGTATACAGGTGTGGGGTTCCAACACTGACTGTACTAGTATACAGGTGTGGGGTTCCAACACTGACTGTACTAGTATACAGGTGTGGGGTTCCAACACTGACTGTACTTGTATACAGGTGTGGGGTTCCAACACTGACTGTACTGGTATACAGGTGTGGAGTTCCAACACTGACTGTACTGGTATGCAGGTATGGGGTTCCAACACTCACTGTACTGGTAGACAGGTGTGGGGTTCCAACACTTACTGTACTAGTATACAGGTGTGGGGTTCCAACACTGACTGTACTTGTATACAGGTGTGGGGTTGCAACACTGACTGTACTAGTATACAGGTGTGGGGTTCCAACACTGACTGTACTAGTATACAGGTGTGGGGTTCCAACACTGACTGTACTTGTATACAGGTGTGGGGTTTCAACACAGACTGTACTGGTATACAGGTGTGGGGTTGCAACACTGACTGTACTAGTATGCAGGTGTGGGTTTCCAACACTGACAGTACTAGTATACAGGTGTGGGGTTGCAACACTGACTGTACTAGTATACAGGTGTGGGGTTCCAACACTGACTGTACTAGTATACAGGTGTGGGGTTCCCAACACTGACTGTACTTGTATACAGGTGTGGGGGTTCCAACATTGACTGTACTGGTATACAGGTGTGGAGTTCCAACACTGACTGTACTGATATGCAGGTATGGGGTTCCAACACTGACTGTACTGGTATACAGGTGTGGAGTTCCAACACTGACTGTACTGGTATGCAGGTATGGGGTTCCAACACTCACTGTACTGGTATACAGGTGTGGGGTTCCAACACTGACTGTACTAGTATACAGGTGTGGGGTTCCAACACTAACTGTACTAGTATACAGGTGTGGGGTTGCAACACTGACTGTACTAGTATACAGGTGTGAGGTTCCAACACTGACTGTACTAGTATACAGGTGTGGGGTTCCAACACTGACTGTACTGGTATACAGGTGTGGCGTTCCAACACTGACTGTACTGGTATACAGGTGTTGGGTTCCAACACTGACTGTACTAGTATACAGGTGTGGGTATCCAACACTGACTGTACTTGTATACAGGTGTGGGGTTCCAACACTGACTGTACTAGTATACAGGTGTGTGGTTCCAACACGGACTGTACTAGTATACAGGTGTAAGGTTCCAACACTGACTGTACTAGTATACAGGTGTGGGGTTCCAACACTGACTGTACAAGTATACAGGTGTGGGGCTCAAACACTGACTGTACCAGTACACAGGTGTGGGGTTCCAACACTGACTGTATTAGTATACAGGTGTGGGGTTCCAACACTGACTGAACTAGTATACAGGTGTGGGGTTCCAACACTGACTGTACTTGTATACAGGTGTGGGGTTCCAACATTGACTGTACTGGTATACAGGTGTGGAGTTCCAACACTGACTGTACTGGTATACAGGTGTGGAGTTCCAACACTGACTGTAATGGTATGCAGGTATGGGGTTCCAACACTGACTGTAATGGTATGCAGGTATGGGGTTCCAGCACTGACTGTACTGGAATACAGGTGTGGGGTTCCAACACTGACTGTACTAGTATACAGGTGTGGGGTTCCAACACTGACTGTACTAGTATACAGGTGTGAGGTTCCAACACTGACTGTACTAGTATACAGGTGTGGGGTTCCAACACTGACTGTACTGGTATACAGGTGTGGCGTTCCAACACTGACTGTACTGGTATACAGGTGCTGGGTTCCAACAATTACTGTACTAGTATACAGGTGTGGGGTTCCAACACTGACTGTACTTGTATACAGGTGTGGGGTTCCAACACTGACTGTACTAGTATACAGGTGTGGGGTTCCAACACGGACTGCACTTGTATTCAGGTGTAAGGTTCCATCACTGACTGTACTAGTATACAGGTGTGGGGTTCCAACACTGACTGTATTAGTATACAGGTGTGGGGCTCCAACACTGACTGTACTAGTATACAGGTGTGGGGTTCCAACACTGACTGTACTTGTATACAGGTGTGGGGTTCCAACATTGACTGTACTGGTATACAGGTGTGGAGTTCCAACACTGACTGTACTGATATGCAGGTATGGGGTTCCAACACTCACTGTAATGGTATACAGGTGTGGGGTTCCAACACTGACTGTACAAGTATACAGGTGTGGGGTTCCAACACGGACTGCACTTGTATTCACGTGTAAGGTTCCATCACTGACTGTACTAGTATACACGTGTGGGGTTCCAACACTGACTGTATTAGTATACAGTGTGGGGTTCCCAACACTGACTGTAATGGTATACAGGTGTGGAGTTCCAACACTGACTGTACTGGTATGCAGGTATGGGGTTCCAACACTCACTGTACTGGTATACAGGTGTGGGGTTCCAACACTGACTGTACTAGTATACAGGTGTGGGGTTCCAACACTGACTGTACTAGTATACAGGTGTGGGGTTCCAACACTGACTGTACTTGTATACAGGTGTGGGGTTCCAACACTGGCTGTACTAGTATACAGGTGTGGGGTTCCAACACGGACTGTACTAGTATACAGGTGTAAGTTTCCAACACTGGCTGTACTAGTATACAGGTGTGGGGTTCCAACACTGACTGTACAAGTATACAGGTGTGGGGTTCCAACACGGACTGTACTAGTATACAGGTGTGAGTTTCCAACACTGACTGTACTAGTATACAGGTGTGGGGTTGCAACACTAACTGTACTAGTATACAGGTGTGGGGTTGCAATAGTGACTATACTGGTATACAGGTGTGGGGTTTAAACAATGACTGTACTAGAATACAGGTGTGGGGTTCCAACACTGACTGTACTGGTATACAGGTGTGGGGTTCCAACACTGACTGAACTAGTATACAGGTGTTGGGTTCCAACACTGACTGCACTTGTATACAGATGTGGGGTTCCAACACTGACTGTACTAGTATACAGGTGTGGGGTTGCAACACTGACTGTACTAGTATACAGGTGTAAGGTTCCAACACTGACTGTACTAGTATACAGGTGTGGGGTTCCAACACTGACTGTACTAGTATACAGGTGTGGGGTTCCAACACTGACTGTACTTGTATACAGGTGTGGGGTTCCAACACTGACTGTACTGGTATACAGGTGTGGAGTTCCAACACTGACTGTACTGGTATGCAGGTATGGGGCTCCAACACTCACTGTACTGGTATACAGGTGTGGGGTTCCAACACTGACTGTACTAGTATACAGGTGTGGGGTTCCAACACTGACTGTACTAGTATACAGGTGTGGGGATCCAACACTGACTGTACTAGTATACAGGTGTGGGGTTCCAACACTGACTGTACTAGTATACAGGTGAGGGGTTCCAACACTGACTGTACTAATATACAGGTGTGGGGTTCCAACACTGACTGTATTAGTGTACAGGTGTGGGGTTCCAACACTGACTGTACTAGTGTACAGGTGTGGGGTTCCAACACTGACTGTACAAGTATACAGGTGTGGGGTTCCAACACTGACTGTACTAGTATACAGGTGTGAGTTCCAACACTGACTGTACTTGTATACAGGTGTGGGGTTCCAACACTGACTGTACTAGTATACAGGTGTGGGGTTGCAACACTGACTGTACTAGTATACAGGTGTGGGGTTCCAACACTGACTGTACTAGTATACAGGTGTGGGGTTCCAACACTGACTGTACTAGTATACAGGTGTGGGGTTCCAACACTGACTGTACTTGTATACAGGTGTGGGGTTCCAACACTGACTGTACTGGTATACAGGTGTGGAGTTCCAACACTGACTGTACTGGTATACAGGTATGGGGTTCCAACACTGACTGTACTGGTATACAGGTGTGGGGTTCCAACACTGACTGTACTAGTATACAGGTGTGGGGTTCCAACACTGACTGTACTGGTATACAGGTGTGGGGTTGCAACACTGACTGTACTTGTATACAGGTGTGGGGTTCCAACACTGACTGTACTAGTATACAGGTGTGGGGTTCCAACACTGACTGTACTTGTATACAGGGTTGGGGTTCCAACACAGACTGTACTGGTATACAGGTGTGGGGTTGCAACACTGACTGTACTAGTATACAGGTGTGGGGTTCCAACACTGACTGTACTAGTATACAGGTGTGGGGTTGCAACACTGACTGTACTAGTATACAGGTGTGGGGTTCCAACACTGACTGTACTAGTATACAGGTGTGTGGTTCCAACACTGACTGTACTGGTATACAGGTGTGGGGTTGCAACACTGACTGTACTAGTATACAGGTGTGGGGTTCCAACACTGACTGTACTAGTATGCAGGTGTGGGGTTCCAACACTGACTGTACTTGTATACAGGTGTGGGGTTCCAACACAGACTGTACTGGTATACAGGTGTGGGGATGCAACACTGACTGTACTAGTATACAGGTGTGGGGTTCCAACACTGACTGTACTAGTATACAGGTGTGGGGTTGCAACACTGACTGTACTAGTATACAGGTGTGGGGTTCCAACACTGACTGTACTAGTATACAGGTGTGGGGTTCCAACACTGACTGTACTAGTATACAGGTGTGGGGTTCCAACACTGACTGTACTTGTATACAGGTGTGGGGTTCCAACACTGACTGTACTGGTATACAGGTGTGGAGTTCCAACACTGACTGTAATGGTATGCAGGTATAGGGTTCCAACACTCACTGTACTGGTATACAGGTGTGGGGTTCCAACACTGACTGTACTAGTATACAGGTGTGGGGTTCCAACACTAACTGTACTAGTATACAGGTGTGGGGTTGCAACACTGACTGTACTAGTATACAGGTGTGAGGTTCCAACACTGACTGTACTAGTATACAGGTGTGGGGTTCCAACACTGACTGTACTGGTATACAGGTGTGGGGTTCCAACACTGACTGTACTTGTATACAGGTGTGGGGTTCCAACACTGACTGTACGAGTATACAGGTGTGTGGTTCCAACACGGACTGTACTAGTATACAGGTGTAAGGTTCCAACACTGACTGTACTAGTATACAGGTGTGGGGTTGCAACACTGACTGTACTAGTATACAGGTGTGGGGTTCCAACACTGACTGTACTAGTATACATGTGTGGGGTTGCAACACTAACTGTACTAGTATACAGGTGTGGGGTTCCAACACTGACTTTACTAGTATACAGGTGTGTGGTTCCAACACTGACTGTACTAGTATACAGGTGTGGGGTTCCAACACTGACTGTACTAGTATACAGGTGTGGGGTTCCAACACTGACTGTACTTGTATACAGGTGTGGGGTTCCAACACTGACTGTACTGGTATACAGGTGTGGAGTTCCAACACTGACTGTACTGGTATGCAGGTATGGGGTTCCAACACTCACTGTACTGGTATACAGGTGTGGGGTTCCAACACTGACTGTACTAGTATACAGGTGTGTGGTTCCAACACTGACTGTACTGGTATACAGGTGTGGGGTTGCAACACTGACTGTACTAGTATACAGGTGTGGGGTTCCAACACTGACTGTACTAGTATACAGGTGTGGGGTTCCAACACTGACTGTACTTGTATACAGGGTTGGGGTTCCAACACAGACTGTACTGGTATACAGGTGTGGGGTTGCAACACTGACTGTACTAGTATACAGGTGTGGGGTTCCAACACTGACTGTACTAGTATACAGGTGTGGGGTTGCAACACTGACTGTACTAGTATACAGGTGTGGGGTTCCAACACTGACTGTACTAGTATACAGGTGTTGAGTTGCAACACTGACTGTACTAGTATACAGGTGTGGAGTTCCAACACTGACTGTACAAGTATACAGGTGTGGGGTTGCAACACTAACTGTACTAGTATACAGGTGTGGGGTTGCAATAGTGACTGTACTGGTATACAGGTGTGGGGTTCAAACACTGACTGTACTAGTATACAGGTGTGGGGTTCCAACACTGACTGTACTAGTATACAGGTGTTGGGTTGCAACACTGACTGTACTAGTATACAGGTGTGAGGTTCCAACACTGACTGTACTAGTATACAGGTGTGGGGTTCCAACACTGACTGTACTTGTATACAAGTGTGGGGTTCCAACACTGACTGCACTGGTATACAGGTGTGGGGTTCCAACACTGACTGTACTGGTATGCAGGTATGGGGTTCCAACACTCACTGTACTGGTATACAGGTGTGGGGTACCAACACTGACTGTACTAGTATACAGGTGTGGGGTTGCAACACTAACTGTACTAGTATACAGGTGTGGGGTTGCAATAGTGACTGTACTGGTATACAGGTGTGGGGTTCAAACACTGACTGTACTAGTATACAGGTGTGGGGTTCCAACACTGACTGTACTAGTATACAGGTGTTGGGTTGCAACACTGACTGTACTAGTATACAGGTGTGAGGTTCCAACACTGACTGTACTAGTATACTGGTGTGGGGTTCCAACACTGACTGTACTTGTATACAGGTGTGGGGTTCCAACACTGACTGCACTGGTATACAGGTGTGGGGTTCCAACACTGACTGTACTGGTATGCAGGTATGGGGTTCCAACACTCACTGTACTGGTATACAGGTGTGGGGTACCAACACTGACTGTACTAGTATACAGGTATGGGGTTCCAACACTGACTGTACTGGTATACAGGTGTGGGGTTCCAACACTGACTGAACTAGTATACAGGTGTGGGGTTCCAACACTGACTGTACTAGTATACAGGTGTGAGGTTCCAACACTGACTGTACTAGTATACAGGTGTGGGGTTCCAACACTGACTGTACTGGTATACAGGTGTGGCGTTCCAACACTGACTGTACTGGTATACAGGTGTTGGGTTCCAACACTTACTGTACTAGTATACAGGTGTGGGATTCCAACACTGACTGTACTTGTATACAGGTGTGGGGTTCCAACACTGACTGTACTAGTATACAGGTGTGGGGTTCCAACACGGACTGTACTAGTATACAGGTGTAAGGTTCCAACACTGACTGTACTAGTATACAGGTGTGGGGTTCCAACACTGACTGTACAAGTATACAGGTGTGGGGCTCCAACACTGACTGTACCAGTATACAGGTGTGGGGTTCCAACACTGACTGTATTAGTATACAGGTGTGGGGTTCCAACACTGACTGTACTAGTATACAGGTGTGGGGTTCCAACACTGACTGTACTTGTATACAGGTGTGGGGTTCCAACATTGACTGTACTGGTATACAGGTGTGGAGTTCCAACACTGACTGTACTGATATGCAGGTATGGGGTTCCAACACTGACTGTACTGGTATACAGGTGTGGAGTTCCAACACTGACTGTACTGGTATGCAGGTATGGGGTTCCAACACTCACTGTACTGGTATACAAGTGTGGGGTTCCAACACTGACTGTACTAGTATACAGGTGTGTGGTTCCAACACTGACTGTACTAGTATACAGGTGTGGGGTTGCAACACTGACTGTACTAGTATACAGGTGTGGGGTTCCAACACTGACTATACTAGTATACAGGTGTGGGGTTCCAACACTGACTGTACTTGTATACAGGTGTGTGGTTCCAACACAGACTGTACTGGTATACAGGTGTGGGGTTGCAACACTGACTGTACTAGTTTACAGGTGTCGGGTTCCAATACTGACTGTACTAGTATACAGGTGTGGGGTTGCAACACTGACTGTACTAGTATACAGGTGTGGGGTTCCAACACTGACTGTACTAGTATACAGGTGTGGGGTTCCAACACTGACTGTACTAGTATACAGGTGTGGGGTTCCAACACTGACTGTACTTGTATACAGGTGTGGGGTTCCAACACTGACTGTACTGGTATACAGGTGTGGAGTTCCAACACTGACTGTAATGGTATGCAGGTATGGGGTTCCAACACTCACTGTACTGGTATACAGGTGTGGGGTTCCAACACTGACTGTACTAGTATACAGGTGTGGGGTTGCATCACTGACTGTACTAGTATACAGGTGTGGGGTTGCAACACTGACTGTACCAGTATACAGGTGTGGGGTTCCAACACTGACTGTATTAGTATACAGGTGTGGGGTTCCAACACTGACTGTACTAGTATACAGGTGTGGGGTTCCAACACTGACTGTACTTGTATACAGGTGTGGGGTTCCAACATTGACTGTACTGGTATACAGGTGTGGAGTTCCAACACTGACTGTACTGGTATGCAGGTATGGGGTTCCAACACTCACTGTACTGGTATACAGGTGTGGGGTTCCAACACTGACTGTACTAGTATACAGGTGTGGGGTTCCAACACTGACTGTACTAGTATACAGGTGTGGGGTTGCAACACTGACTGTACTAGTATACAGGTGTGGGGTTGCAACACTGACTGTACTAGTATACAGGTGTGGGGTTCCAACACTGACTGTACTGGTATACAGGTGTGGCGTTCCAACACTGACTGTACTGGTATACAGGTGTTGGGTTCCAACACTGATTGTACTAGTATACAGGTGTGGGGTTCCAACACTGACTGTACTTGTATACAGGTGTGGGGTTCCAACACTGACTGTACTAGTATACAGGTGTGGGGTTCCAACACGGACTGTACTAGTATACAGGTGTAAGGTTCCAACACCGACTGTACTAGTATACAGGTGTGGGGTTCCAACACTGACTGTACTAGTATACAGGTGTGGGGTTCCAACACTGACTGTACTAGTATACAGGTGTGGGGTTCCAACACTGACTGTACTTGTATACAGGTGTGGGGTTCCAACACTGACTGTACTGGTATACAGGTGTGGAGTTCCAACACTGACTGTACTGGTATGCAGGTATGGGGTTCCAACACTCACTGTACTGGAAGGCAGGTGTGGGGTTCCAACACTGACTGTAATTGTATGCAGGTATGGGGTTCCAACACTGACTGTACTGGAATACAGGTGTGGGGTTCCAACACTGACTGAACTAGTATACAGGTGTGGGGTTCCAACACTGACTGTACTAGTATACAGGTGTGAGGTTCCAACACTGACTGTACTAGTATACAGGTGTGGGGTTCCAACACTGACTGTACTGGTATACAGGTGTGGGGTTCCAACACTGACTGTACTGGTATACAGGTGTGGGGTTTCAACACTGACTGTACTAGTATACAGGTGTGGGGTTCCAACACTGACTGTACTTGTATACAGGTGTGGGGTTCCAACACTGACTGTACTGGTATGCAGGTATGGGGTTCCAACACTCACTGTACTGGTATACAGGTGTGGGGTTCCAACACTGACTGTACTAGTATACAGGTGTGGGGTTCCAACACTGACTGTACTAGTATACAGCTGTGGGGTTGCAACACTGACTGTACTAGTATACAGGTGTGGGGTTCCAACACTGACTGTACTAGTATACAGGTGTGGGGTTCCAACACTGACTGTACTGGTATACAGGTGTGGCGTTCCAACACTGACTGTACTGGTATACAGGTGTTGGGTTCCAACACTGACTGTACTAGTATACAGGTGTGGGGTTCCAACACTGACTGTACTTGTATACAGGTGTGGGGTTCCAACACGGACTGTCCTAGTATACAGGTGTAAGGTTCCAACACTGACTGTACTAGTATACAGGTGTGGGGTTCCAACACTGACTGTACTAGTATACAGGTGTGCGTTTCCAACACTGACTGTACTAGTATACAGGTGTGGGGTTGCAACACTAACTGTACTAGTATACAGGTGTGGGGTTGCAATAGTGACTATACTGGTATACAGGTGTGGGGTTTAAACAATGACTGTACTAGTATACAGGTGTGGGGTTCCAACACTGACTGTACTAATATACAGGTGTGGGGTTCCAACACTGACTGAACTAGTATACAGGTGTTGGGTTCCAACACTGATTGTACTAGTATACAGGTGTGGGGTTGCAACACTGACGGTACTAGTATACAGGTGTGGGGTTCCAACACTGACTGTACTAGTATACAGGTGTGGGGTTTCAACACTGACTGTACTAGTATACAGGTGTGGGGTTCCAACACTGACTGAACTAGTATACAGGTGTTGGGTTCCAACACTGATTGTACTAGTATACAGGTGTGGGGTTGCAACACTGACGGTACTAGTATACAGGTGTGGGGTTCCAACACTGACTGTACTAGTATACAGGTGTGGGGTTTCAACACTGACTGTACTAGTATACAGGTGTGGGGTTCCAACACTGACTGTACTTGTATACAGGTGTGGGGTTCCAACACTGACTGTACTGGTATGCAGGTATGGGGTTCCAACACTCACTGTACTGGTATACAGGTGTGGGGTTCCAACACTGACTGTACTAGTATACAGGTGTGGGGTTCCAACACTGACTGTACTAGTATACAGCTGTGGGGTTGCAACACTGACTGTACTAGTATACAGGTGTGGGGTTGCAACAGTGACTGTAATAGTATACAGGTGTGGGGTTCCAACACTGACTGTACTAGTATACAGGTGTGGGGTTCCAACACTCACTGTACTAGTGTACAGGTGTGGGGTTCCAACACTGACTGTACTAGTATACAGGTGTTGGGTTCCAACACTGACTGTACTAGTGTACAGGTGTTGGGTTCCAACACTGATTGTACTAGTGTACAGGTGTTGGGTTCCAACACTGTCTGTACTAGTATACAGGTGTGGGGTTGCAACACTGACTATACTAGTACACAGGTGTGGGGTTCCAACACTGACTGTACTATTATACAGGTGTGGGGTTCCAACACTGACTGTACTTGTATACAGGTGTTGGGTTCCAACACTGACTGTACTGGTATACAGGTGTGGGGTGCCAACACTGACTGTACTGGTATACAGGTGTTGGGTTCCAACACTGACTGTACTACTATACAGGTGTGGGGTTCCAACACTGACTGTACTTGTATACAGGTGTGGGGTTCCAACACTGACTGTACTAGCATACAGGTGTGGGGTTCCAACACGGACTGTATTAGTATACAGGTGTGAGGTTCCAACACTGACTGTACTAGTATACAGGTGTGGGGTTCCAACACTGACTGTACAAGTATACAGGTGTGGGGTTCCAACACGGACTGTACTAGTATACAGGTGTGAGGTTCCAACACTGACTGTACAAGTATACAAGTATGGGGTTGCAACACTGACTGTACTATTGTACAGGTGTGGGGTTGCAATACTAAACTGTACTGGTATACAGGTGTGGGGTTCCAACACTGACTGTACTGGTATACAGGTGTTGGGTTCCAACACTGACTGTACTACTATACAGGTGTGGGGTTCCAACACTGACTGTACTTGTATACAGGTGTGGGGTTCCAACACTGACTGTACTAGCATACAGGTGTGGGGTTCCAACACTGACTGTAATAGTATACAGGTGTGAGGTTCCAACACTGACTGTACTATATACAGGTGTGGGGTTCCAACACTGACTGTACAATATACAGGCGTGGGGTTCCAACACGGACTGTACTATTATACAGGTGTGGGGTTCCAACACTGACTGTACTAATGTACAGGTGTGGGGTTCCAACACTGACTGTACTAGTATACAGGTGTGGGGTTCCAACACTGACTGTACTAGTATACATGTGTGGGGTTCCAACACTGACTGTACTTGTATACAGGTGTGGGGTTCCAACACTGACTGTACTGGTATGCAGGTATGGGGTTCCAACACTGACTGTACTGGTATACATGTGTGGGGTTCCAACACTCACTGTACTGGTATACAGGTGTGGGGTTCCAACACTAACTGTACTAGTATACAGGTGTGTGGTTCCAACACTGACTGTACTGGTATACAGGTGTGGGGTTGCAACACTGACTGTACTACTGTGCACGTGTGGGGTTCAAACACTGACTGTACTAGTATACAGGTGTGGGGTTCCAACACTGACTGTACTAGTGTACAGATGTTGGGTTCCAACACTGTCTGTACTTTTATACAAGTATTGGGTTTCAACACTGACTGTACTAGTGTACAGGTGTGGGGTTCCAACACTGACCGTACAAGTGTACAGGTGTTGTGTACCAACACTGACTGTTCTAGTATACTGGTGTGGTGTTCCAACACTGACTGTACTAGTATACAGGTGTGGGGTTCCAATAGTATACAGGTGTGGGGTTCCAACACTGACTGTACTTGTATACAGGTGTGGGGTTCCAACACTGACTGTACTGGTATACAGGTGTGGGGTTCCAACACTGACTGTACTAGTATACAGGTGTGTGGTTCCAACACTGACTGTACTAGTATACAGGTGTGGGGTTGCAACACTGACTGTACTGTTATACAGGTGTGGGGTTCCAACACTGACTGTACTAGTATACAGGTGTGATGTTCCAACACTGACTGTACTTGTATACAGGTGTGGGGTTGCAACACAGACTGTACTGGTATACACGTGTGGGGTTGCAACACTGACTGTACTGGTATACAGGTGTGGGGTTCCAACACTGACTGTACTAGTATACAGGTGTGGGGTTGCAACACTGACTGTACTAGTATACAGGTGTGGGGTTCCAACACTGACTGTACTAGTATACAGGTGTGGGGTTCCAACACTGACTGTACTAGTATACAGGTGTGGGGTTCCAACACTGACTGTACTTGTATACAGGTGTGGGGTTCCAACACTGACTGTACTGGTATACAGCTGTGGAGTTTCAACACTGACTGTAATGGTATGCAGGTATGGGGTTCCAACACTGACTGTACTGGAATACAGGTGTGGTGTTCCAACACTGACTGTACTAGTATACAGGTGTGGGGTTCCAACACTGACTGTACTAGTATACAGGTGTGGGGTTCCAACACTGACTGTACTAGTATACATGTGTGGGGTTCCAACACTGACTGTACTTGTATACAGGTGTGGGGTTCCAACACTGACTGTACTGGTATGCAGGTATGGGGTTCCAACACTGACTGTACTGGTATACATGTGTGGGGTTCCAACACTCACTGTACTGGTATACAGGTGTGGGGTTCCAACACTAACTGTACTAGTATACAGGTGTGTGGTTCCAACACTGACTGTACTGGTATACAGGTGTGGGGTTGCAACACTGACTGTACTAGTGTGCAGGTGTGGGGTTCCAACACTGACTGTACTAGTATACAGGTGTGGGGTTCCAACACTGACTGTACTAGTGTACAGGTGTGGGGTTCCAACACTGACTGTACTAGTATACAGGTGTGGGGTTCCAACACTGACTGTACTAGTGTACAGGTGTGGGATTCCAACACTGACTGTACTAGTGTACAGGTGTGGGGTTCCAACACTGACTGTACTAGTATACAGGTGTGGAGTTGCAATACTGACTGTACTAGAATACAGGTGTGGGGTTCCAACACTGACTGTATTAGTATACAGGTGTGGAGTTCCAACACTGACTGTACAAGTATACAGGTGTGGGGTTCCAACACTGACTGTACTATTATACAGGTGTGGGGTTCCAACACTGACTGTACTATTATAATGGTGTGGGGTTCCAACACTGACTGTACTATTATACAGGTGTGGGGTTCCAACACTGACTGTACTAGTGTACAGGTGTGGGGTTCCAACACTGACTGTACAAGAATACAGGTGTGGGGTTCCAACACTGACTGTACTAGTATACAGGTGTGAGTTCCAACACTGACTGTACTTGTATACAGGTGTGGGGTTCCAACACTGACTGTACTAGTATACAGGTGTGGGGTTGCAACACTGACTGTACTATTATACAGGTGTGGGGTTCCAACACTGACTGTACTAGTATACAGGTGTGGGGTTCCAACATTGACTGTACTAGTATACAGGTGTGGGGTTCCAACACTGACTGTACTAGTATACAGGTGTGGGGTTCCAACACTGACTGTACTGGTATACAGGTGTGGAGTTCCAACACTGACTGTACTAGTATACAGGTGTGGGAGTTCCAACACTGACTGTACTGGTATGCAGGTGTGGGGGTTGCCAACACTGACTGTACTAGTATACAGGTGTGGGGTTGCAACACTGACTGTACTAGTATACAGGTGTGGGGTTCCAACACTGACTGATACTAGTATACAGGTGTGGGGTTCCAACACTGACTGTACTAGTATACAGATGTGAGGTTCCAACACTGACTGTACTAGTTTACAGGTGTGGGGTTCCAACACTGACTGTATTAGTATACAGGTGTGGGGTTCCAACACTGACTGTACTTGTATACAGGTGTGGGGTTCCAACACTGACTGTACTGGTATACAGGTGTGGAGTTCCAACACTGACTGTACTGGTATGCAGATATGGGGTTCCAACACTCACTGTACTGGTATACAGGTGTGGGATTCCAACACTGACTGTACTAGTATACAGGTGTGGGGTTCCAACACTGACTGTACTAGTATACAGGTGTGGGGTTGCAACACTGACTGTACTAGTATACAGGTGTGGGGTTCCAACACTGACTGTACCAGTATACAGGTGTGGGGTTCCAACACTGACTGTACTGGTATACAGGTGTGGCGTTCCAACACTGACTGTACTGGTATACAGGTGTTGGGTTCCATCACTGACTGTACTAGTATACAGGTGTGGGGTTCCAACACTGACTGTACTTGTATACAGGTGTGGGGTTCCAACACTGACTGTACTAGTATACAGGTGTGGGGTTCCAACACGGACTGTACTAGTATACAGGTGTAAGGTTCCAACACTGACTGTACTAGTATACAGGTGTGGGGTTCCAACACTGACTGTACTAGTATACAGATGTGGGGTTCCAACACTAACTGTACTGGTATGCAGGTATTGGGTTCCAACACTCACTGTACTGGTACACAGGTGTGGGGTTCCAACACTGACTGTACTAGTATACAGGTGTGGGGTTCCAACACTGACTGTACTAGTATACAGGTGTGGGGTTGCAACACTGACTGTACTAGTATACATGTGTGGGGTTCCAACACTGACTGAACTAGTATACAGGTGTTGGGTTGCAACACTGACTGCACTAGTATACAGATGTGGGGTTCCAACACTGACTGTACTAGTATACAGGTATGGGGTTCCAACACTTACTGTACTAGTATACAGGTGTGGGGTTCCAACACTGACTGTACTTGTATACAGGTGTGGGGTTCCAACACTGACTGTACTGGTATACAGGTGTGGAGTTCCAACACTGACTGTACTGGTATGCAGGTATGGGGTTCCAACACTCACTGTACAAGTATACAGGTGTGGGGCTCCAACACTGACTGTACCAGTATACAGGTGTGGGGTTCCAACACTGACTGTATTAGTATACAGGTGTGGTGTTCCAACACTGACTGTACTAGTATACAGGTGTGGGGTTCCAACACTGACTGTACTTGTATACAGGTGTGGGGTTCCTACATTGACTGTACTGGTATACAGGTGTGGAGTTCAAACTCTGACTGTACTGGTATGCAGGTATGGGGTTCCAACACTCACTGTACTGGTATACAGGTGTGGGGTTCCAACACTGACTGTAATAGTATACAGGTGTGGGGTTCCAACACTGACTGTACTAGTATACAGGTGTGGGGTTCCAACACTGACTATACTTGTATACAGGTGTGGGGTTCCAACACTGACTCTACTAGTATACATGTGTGGGGTTCCAACACGGACTGTACTAGTATACAGGTGTGAGGTTCCAACACTGACTGTACTAGTATACAGGTGTGGGGTTCCAACACTGACTGTACTAGTATACAGGTGTGGGGTTCCAACACGGACTGTACTAGTATACAGGTGTGAGGATCGAACACTGACTGTACTAGTATACAGGTGTGGGGTTGCAACACTAACTGTACTAGTATACAGGTGTGGGGTTGCAATAGTGACTGTACTGGTATACAGGTGTGGGGTTTAAACAATGACTGTACTAGTATACAGGTGTGGGGTTCCAACACTGACTGTACTAGTATACAGGTGTGGGGTTCCAACACTGACTGTACTAGTATACAGGTGTGGGGTTCCAACACTGACTGTACAAGTATACAGGTGTGGGGCTCCAACACTGACTGTACCAGTATACAGGTGTGTGGTTGCAACACTGACTGTACTAGTATACAGGTGTGGGCTTCCAACACTGACTGTACTAGTATACAGGTGTGGGGTTCCAACACTTACTGTACTAGTATACAGGTGTGGGGTTCCAACACTGACTGTACTTGTATACAGGTGTGGGGTTCCAACACTGACTGTACTGGTATACAGGTGTGGAGTTCCAACACTGACTGTACTGGTATGCAGGTATGGGGTTCCAACACTCACTGTACTGGTATACAGGTGTGGGGTTCCAACACTGACTGTACTAGTATACAGGTGTGGGGTTTCCAACACTGACTGTACTAGTATACAGGTGTGGGGTTGCAACACTGACTGTACTAGTATACAGGTGTGGGGTTCCAACACTGACTGTACTAGTATACAGGTGTGGGGTTCCAACACTGACTGTACTTGTATACAGGTGTGGGGTTTCAACACAGACTGTACTGGTATACAGGTGTGGGGTTGCAACACTGACTGTACTAGTATGCAGGTGTGGGTTTCCAACACTGACAGTACTAGTATACAGGTGTGGGGTTGCAACACTGACTGTACTAGTATACAGGTGTGGGGTTCCAACACTGACTGTACTAGTATACAGGTATGGGGTTCCAACACTTACTGTACTAGTATACAGGTGTGGGGTTCCAACACTGACTGTACTTGTATACAGGTGTGGGGTTCCAACACTGACTGTACTGGTATACAGGTGTGGAGTTCCAACACTGACTGTACTGGTATGCAGGTATGGGGTTCCAACACTCACTGTACAAGTATACAGGTGTGGGGCTCCAACACTGACTGTACCAGTATACAGGTGTGGGGTTCCAACACTGACTGTATTAGTATACAGGTGTGGTGTTCCAACACTGACTGTACTAGTATACAGGTGTGGGGTTCCAACACTGACTGTACTTGTATACAGGTGTGGGGTTCCTACATTGACTGTACTGGTATACAGGTGTGGAGTTCAAACTCTGACTGTACTGGTATGCAGGTATGGGGTTCCAACACTCACTGTACTGGTATACAGGTGTGGGGTTCCAACACTGACTGTAATAGTATACAGGTGTGGGGTTCCAACACTGACTGTACTAGTATACAGGTGTGGGGTTCCAACACTGACTATACTTGTATACAGGTGTGGGGTTCCAACACTGACTCTACTAGTATACATGTGTGGGGTTCCAACACGGACTGTACTAGTATACAGGAGAGGTTCCAACACTGACTGTACTAGTATACAGGTGTGGGGTTCCAACACTGACTGTACTAGTATACAGGTGTGGGGTTCCAACACGGACTGTACTAGTATACAGGTGTGAGGATCGAACACTGACTGTACTAGTATACCGGTGTGGGGTTGCAACACTAACTGTACTAGTATACAGGTGTGGGGTTGCAATAGTGACTGTACTGGTATACAGGTGTGGGGTTTAAACAATGACTGTACTAGTATACAGGTGTGGGGTTCCAACACTGACTGTACTAGTATACAGGTGTGGGGTTCCAACACTGACTGTACTAGTATACAGGTGTGGGGTTCCAACACTGACTGTACAAGTATACAGGTGTGGGGCTCCAACACTGACTGTACCAGTATACAGGTGTGGGGTTGCAACACTGACTGTACTAGTATACAGGTGTGGGGTTCCAACACTGACTGTACTAGTATACAGGTGTGGGGTTCCAACACTTACTGTACTAGTATACAGGTGTGGGGTTCCAACACTGACTGTACTTGTATACAGGTGTGGGGTTCCAACACTGACTGTACTGGTATACAGGTGTGGAGTTCCAACACTGACTGTACTGGTATGCAGGTATGGGGTTCCAACACTCACTGTACTGGTATACAGGTGTGGGGTTCCAACACTGACTGTACTAGTATACAGGTGAGGGGTTCCAACACTGACTGTACTAGTATACAGGTGTGGGGTTCCAACACTGACTGTACCAGTATACAGGTGTGGGGTTCCAACACTGACTGTATTAGTATACAGGTGTGGGGTTTCAACATTGACTGTACTAGTATACAGGTGTGGGGTTCCAACACTGACTGTAATTGTATACAGGTGTGGGGTTCCAACATTGACTGTACTGGTATACAGGTGTGGAGTTCCAACACTGACTGTACTGGTATGCAGGTATGGGGTTCCAACACTCACTGTACTGGTATACAGGTGTGGGGTTCCAACACTGACTGTACTGGTATACAGGTGTTGGGTTCCAACACTGACTGTACTAGTATACAGGTGTGGGGTTGCAACACTGACTGTACTTGTATACAGGTGTGGGGTTCCAACACTGACTGTACTAGTATACAGGTGTGGGGTTCCAACACTGACTGTACTAGTATACAGGTGTGGGGTTCCAACACTGACTGTACTAGTATACAGGTGTGCGGTTCCAACACTGACTGTACTTGTATACAGGTGTGGGGTTCCAACACTAACTGTACTGGTATACAGGTGTGGAGTTCCAACACTGACTGTACTGGTATGCAGGTATGGAGTTCCAACACTCACTGTACTGGTATACAGGTGTGGGGTTCCAACACTGACTGTACTGGTATACAGGTGTGGAGTTCCAACACTGACTGTACTGGTATGCAGGTATGGAGTTCCAACACTCACTGTACTGGTATACAGGTGTGAGGTTCCAACACTGACTGTACTAGTATACAGATGTGGGGTTCCAACACTGACTGTACTAGTATACAGGTGTGGGGTTGCAACACTGACTGTACTAGTATACAGGTGTGGGGTTCCAACACTGACTGTACTAGTATACATGTGTGGGGTTGCAACACTGACTGTACTAGTATACAGGTGTGGGGTTCCAACACTGACTGTACTAGTATACAGGTGTGGGGTTGCAACACTGACTGTACTAGAATACAGGTGTGGGGTTCCAACACTGACAGTACTAGTATACAGGTGTGGGGTTCCAACACTGACTGTACTAGTATACAGTTGTGGGGTTCCAACACTGACTGTACTTGTATACAGGTGTGGGGTTCCAACACTGACTGTACTGGTATACACGTGTGGAGTACCAACACTGACTGTACTGGTATGCAGGTATGGGGTTCCAACACTCACTGTACTGGTATACAGGTGTGGGGTTCCAACACTGACTGTACTAGTATACAGGTGTGGGGTTCCGACACTGACTGTACTAGTATACAGGTGTGGGGTTCCAACAGTGACTGTACTTGTATACAGGTGTGGGGTTCCAACACTGACTGTAGTAGTATACAGGTGTGCGGTTCCAACACTGACTGTACATGTATACAGGTGTGGGGCTCCAACACTGACTGTACCAGTATACAGGTGTGGGGTTCCAACACTGACTGTATTAGTATACAGGTGTGGGGTTCCAACACTGACTGTACAAGTATACAGGTGTGGGGTTCCAACACTGACTGTAGTAGTATACAGGTGTGCGGTTCCAACACTGACTGTACATGTATACAGGTGTGGGGCTCCAACACTGACTGTACCAGTATACAGGTGTGGGGTTCCAACACTGACTGTATTAGTATACAGGTGTGGGGTTGCAACACTGACTGTACTAGTATACAGGTGTGGGGTTCCAACACTGACTGTACTTGTATACAGGTGTGGGGTTCCAACATTGACTGTACTGGTATACAGGTGTGGAGTTCCAACACTGACTGTACTGGTATGCAGGTATGGGGTTCCAACACTGACTGTACTAGTATACAGGTGTTGGTTTGCAACACTGACTGTACTAGTATACAGGTGTGGGGTTCCAACACTGACTGTACTAGTATACAGGTGTGGGGTTCCAACACTGACTGTACTAGTATACAGGTGTGCGGTTCCAACACTGACTGTACTTGTATACAGGTGTGGGGTTCCAACACTAACTGTACTGGTATACAGGTGTGGAGTTCCAACACTGACTGTACTGGTATGCAGGTATGGAGTTCCAACACTCACTGTACTGGTATACAGGTGTGGGGTTCCAACACTGACTGTACTGGTATACAGGTGTGGAGTTCCAACACTGACTGTACTGGTATGCAGGTATGGAGTTCCAACACTCACTGTACTGGTATACAGGTGTGGGGTTCCAACACTGACTGTACTAGTATACAGATGTGGGGTTCCAACACTGACTGTACTAGTATACAGGTGTGGGGTTGCAACACTGACTGTACTAGTATACAGGTATGGGGTTCCAACACTGACTGTACTAGTATACATGTGTGGGGTTGCAACACTGACTGTACTAGTATACAGGTGTGGGGTTCCAACACTGACTGTACTAGTATACAGGTGTGGGGTTGCAACACTGACTGTACTAGAATACAGGTGTGGGGTTCCAACACTGACAGTACTAGTATACAGGTGTGGGGTTCCAACACTGACTGTACTAGTATACAGTTGTGGGGTTCCAACACTGACTGTACTTGTATACAGGTGTGGGGTTCCAACACTGACTGTACTGGTATACACGTGTGGAGTACCAACACTGACTGTACTGGTATGCAGGTATGGGGTTCCAACACTCACTGTACTGGTATACAGGTGTGGGGTTCCAACACTGACTGTACTAGTATACAGGTGTGGGGTTCCGACACTGACTGTACTAGTATACAGGTGCGGGGTTGCAACACTGACTGTACTAGTATACAGGTGTGAGGTTCCAACACTGACTGTACTAGTATACAGGTGTGGGGTTCCAACAGTGACTGTACTTGTACACAGGTGTGGGGTTCCAACACTGACTGTAGTAGTATACAGGTGTGCGGTTCCAACACTGACTGTACATGTATACAGGTGTGGGGCTCCAACACTGACTGTACCAGTATACAGGTGTGGGGTTCCAACACTGACTGTATTAGTATACAGGTGTGGGGTTCCAACACTGACTGTACAAGTATACAGGTGTGGGGTTCCAACACTGACTGTAGTAGTATACAGGTGTGCGGTTCCAACACTGACTGTACATGTATACAGGTGTGGGGCTCCAACACTGACTGTACCAGTATACAGGTGTGGGGTTCCAACACTGACTGTATTAGTATACAGGTGTGGGGTTGCAACACTGACTGTACTAGTATACAGGTGTGGGGTTCCAACACTGACTGTACTTGTATACAGGTGTGGGGTTCCAACATTGACTGTACTGGTATACAGGTGTGGAGTTCCAACACTGACTGTACTGGTATGCAGGTATGGGGTTCCAACACTCACTGTACTGGTATACAGGTGTGGGGTTCCAACACTGACTGTACTAATATACAGGTGTGGGGTTCCAACACTGACTGTACTATTATACAGGTGTGGGGTTCCAACACTGACTGTACTAGTATACAGGTGTGGGGCTCCAACACTGACTGTACCAGTATACAGGTGTGGGGTTCCAACACTGACTGTACTGGTATACATGTGTTGGGTTCCAACACTGACTGTACTAATATACAGGTGTGGGGTTCCAACACTGACTGTACCAGTATACAGGTGTGGGGTTCCAACACTGACTGTACTGGTATACATGGTGTTGGGTTCCAACACTGACTGTACTAGTATACAGGTGTGGGGTTCACACTGACTGTACTTGTATACAGGTGTGGGGTTCCAACACTGTCTGTACTGGTATACAGGTGTGGGGTTCCAACACTGACTGTACTGGTATGCAGGTATGGGGTTCCAACACTCACTGTACTGGTATACAGGTGTGGGGTACCAACACTGACTGTACTAGTATAATGGTGTGGGGTTCCAACACTGACTGTACTAGTATACAGGTGTGGGGTTCCAACACTGACTGTACTAGTGTACAGGTGTGGGGTTCCAACACTGACTGTACAAGAATACAGGTGTGGGGTTCCAACACTGACTGTACTAGTATACAGGTGTGAGTTCCAACACTGACTGTACTTGTATACAGGTGTGGGGTTCCAACACTGACTGTACTAGTATACAGGTGTGGGGTTGCAACACTGACTGTACTAGTATACAGGTGTGGGGTTCCAACACTGACTGTACTAGTATACAGGTGTGGGGTTCCAACATTGACTGTACTAGTATACAGGTGTGGGGTTCCAACACTGACTGTACTTGTATACAGGTGTGGGGTTCCAACACTGACTGTACTGGTATACAGGTGTGGAGTTCCAACACTGACTGTACTAGTATACAGGTGTGGGTTTGTAACACTGACTGTACTGGTATACAGGTGTGGGTTTCCAACACTGACTGTATTAGTATACAGGTGTGGGGTTCCAACACGGACTGTACTAGTATACAGGTGTGAGGTTCCAACACTGACTGTACTAGTATACAGGTGTGGGGTTCCAGCACTGACTGTACAAGTATACAGGTGTGGGGTTCCAACACGGACTGTACTAGTATACTGGTGTGAGGTTCCAAAACTGACTGTACTAGAATACAGGTGTGGGGTTGCAACACTAACTGTACTAGTATACAGGTGTGGGGTTGCAATAGTGACTGTACTGGTATACAGGTGTGGGGTTCAAACAATGACTGTACTAGTATACAGGTGTGGGGTTGCAACACTGACTGTACTAGTATACAGGTGTTGGGTTGCAACACTGACTGTACTAGTATACAGGTGTGGGGTTCCAACACTGACTGTACTAGTATACAGGTGTGAGGTTCCAACACTGACTGTACTAGTATACAGGTGTGGGGTTCCAACACTGACTGTACTTGTATACAGGTGTGGGGTTCCAACACTGTCTGTACTGGTATACAGGTGTGGGGTTCCAACACTGACTGTACTGGTATGCAGGTATGGGGTTCCAACACTCACTGTACTGGTATACAGGTGTGGGGTACCAACACTGACTGTACTAGTATACAGGTGTGGGGTTCCAACACTGACTGTACGAGTATACATGTGTGGGGTTGCAACACTGTCTGTATTAGTATACAGGTGTGAGGTTCCAGCACTGACTGTACTATTATACAGGTGTGGGGTTGCAACACTGACTGCACTAGTATACAGCTGTGGGGTTCCAGCACTAACTGTACTAGTGTACAGGTGTGGGGGTCCAATACTGACTGTACTAGTATACAGGTGTGGTGTTCCAACACTGACTGTACTAGTGTACAGGTGTGGGGTTCCAACACTGACTGTACTAGTGTACAGGTGTGGGGTTGCAACACTGACTGTACTAGTGTACAGGTGTGGGGTTGCAATACTAACTGTACTAGTATACAGGTGTGGGGTTCCAACACTGACTGTATTAGTATACAGGTGTGGAGTTCCAACACTGACTGTACAAGTATACAGGTGTGGGGTTCCAACACTGACTGTATTAGTATACAGGTGTGGGGTTCCAACACTGACTGTACTAGTATACAGGGGTGAGGTTGCAATACTAACTGTACTAGTATACAGGTGTGCGGTTCCAACACTGACTGTATTAGTATACAGGTGTGGGGTTCCAACACTGACTGTACTAGTATACAGGTGTGCGGTTCCAACACTGACTGTATTAGTATACAGGTGTGGGGTTCCAACACTGACTGTACAAGTATACAGGTGTGGTGTTCCAACACTGACTGTACAAGTATACAGGTGTGGGGTTCCAACACTGACTGTATTAGTATACAGGTGTGGGGTTCCAACACTGACTGTACTAGTATACAGGTGTGTTCCAACACTGACTGTACAAGTGTACAGATGTGGGGTTCCAACACTGACTGTACTAGTATACTGGTGTGGGGTTCCAACACTGACTGTACTAGTATACAGGTGTGGGGTTCCAACACTGACTGTATTAGTATACAGGTGTGGGGTTCCAACAATGACTGTACTATTATACAGGTGTGGGGTTCCAACACTGACTGTACTAGTATACAGGTGTGGGGTTCCAACACTGACTGCACTAGTATACAGCTGTGGGGTTCCAGCACTAACTGTACTAGTGTACAGGTGTGGGGGTCCAATACTGACTGTACTAGTATACAGGTGTGGGGTTCCAACACTGACTGTACTAGTGTACAGGTGTGGGGTTCCAACACTTACTGTACTAGTGTACAGGTGTGGGGTTGCAACACTGACTGTACTAGTGTACAGGTGTGGGGTTGCAATACTAACTGTACTAGTATACAGGTGTGGGGTTCCAACACTGACTGTATTAGTATACAGGTGTGGAGTTCCAACACTGACTGTACAAGTATACAGGTGTGGGGTTCCAACACTGACTGTATTAGTATACAGGTGTGGGGTTCCAACACTGACTGTATTAGTATACAGGTGTGGGGTTCCAACACTGACTGTACTATTATACAGGTGTGGGGTTCCAACACTGACTGTACTAGTATAATGGTGTGGGGTTCCAACACTGACTGTACTAGTATACAGGTGTGGGGTTCCAACACTGACTGTACTAGTGTACAGGTGTGGGGTTCCAACACTGACTGTACAAGAATACAGGTGTGGGGTTCCAACACTGACTGTACTAGTATACAGGTGTGAGTTCCAACACTGACTGTACTTGTATACAGGTGTGGGGTTCCAACACTGACTGTACTAGTATACAGGTGTGGGGTTGCAACACTGACTGTACTAGTATACAGGTGTGGGGTTCCAACACTGACTGTACTAGTATACAGGTGTGGGGGTTCCAACACTGACTGTACTAGTATACAGGTGTGGGGTTCCAACACTGACTGTACTTGTATACAGGTGTGGGGTTCCAACACTGACTGTACTAGTATACAGGTGTGGGGTTCCAACACTGGCTGTACAAGTATACAGGTGTGGGGCTCCAACACTGACTGTACCAGTATACAGGTGTGGGGTTCCAACACTGACTGTATTAGTATACAGGTGTGGGGTTCCAACACTGACTGTACTAGTATACAGGTGTGGGGTTCCAACACTGACTGTACTTGTATACAGGTGTGGGGTTCCAACATTGACTGTACTGGTATACAGGTGTGGAGTTCCAACACTGACTGTACTGGTATGCAGGTATGGGGTTCCAACACTCACTGTACTGGTATACAGGTGTGGGGTTCCAACACTGACTGTACTAGTATACAGGTGTGGGGTTCCAACACTGACTGTACTAGTATACAGGTGTGGGGTTGCAACACTGACTGTACTAGTATACAGGTGTGGGGTTGCAACACTGACTGTACTAGTATACAGGTGTGGGGTTCCAACACTGACTGTACTGGTATACAGGTGTGGCGTTCCAACACTGACTGTACTGGTATACAGGTGTTGGGTTCCAACACTGATTGTACTAGTATACAGGTGAGGGGTTCCAACACTGACTGTACTTGTATACAGGTGTGGGGTTCCAACACTGACTGTACTAGTATACAGGTGTGGGGTTCCAACACGGACTGTACTAGTATACAGGTGTAAGGTTCCAACACCGACTGTACTAGTATACAGGTGTGGGGTTCCAACACTGACTGTACTAGTATACAGGTGTGGGGTTCCAACACTGACTGTACTAGTATACAGGTGTGGGGTTCCAACACTGACTGTACTTGTATACAGGTGTGGGGTTCCAACACTGACTGTACTGGTATACAGGTGTGGAGTTCCAACACTGACTGTACTGGTATGCAGGTATGGGGTTCCAACACTCACTGTACTGGTAGACAGGTGTGGGGTTCCAACACTGACTGTACTAGTATACAGGTGTGGGGTTCCAACACTGACTGTACTAGTATACAGGTGTGGGGTTGCAACACTGACTGTACTAGTATACAGGTGTGGGGTTCCAACACTGACTGTACTAGTATACAGGTGTGGGGTTCCAACACTGACTGTACTTGTATACAGGTGTGGGGTTTCAACACAGACTGTACTGGTATACAGGTGTGGGGTTGCAACACTGACTGTACTAGTATGCAGGTGTGGGTTTCCAACACTGACAGTACTAGTATACAGGTGTGGGGTTGCAACACTGACTGTACTAGTATACAGGTGTGGGGTTCCAACACTGACTGTACTAGTATACAGGTATGGGGTTCCAACACTTACTGTACTAGTATACAGGTGTGGGGTTCCAACACTGACTGTACTTGTATACAGGTGTGGGGTTCCAACACTGACTGTACTGGTATACAGGTGTGGAGTTCCAACACTGACTGTACTGGTATACAGGTGTGGAGTTCCAACACTGACTGTAATGGTATGCAGGTATGGGGTTCCAACACTGACTGTAATTGTATGCAGGTATGGGGTTCCAACACTGACTGTACTGGAATACAGGTGTGGGGTTCCAACACTGACTGAACTAGTATACAGGTGTGGGGTTCCAACACTGACTGTACTAGTATACAGGTGTGAGGTTCCAACACTGACTGTACTAGTATACAGGTGTGGGGTTCCAACACTGACTGTACTGGTATACAGGTGTGGCGTTCCAACACTGACTGTACTGGTATACAGGTGTTGGGTTCCAACACTTACTGTACTAGTATACAGGTGTGGGGTTCCAACACTGACTGTACTTGTATACAGGTGTGGGGTTCCAACACTGACTGTACTAGTATACAGGTGTGGGGTTCCAACACGGACTGTACTAGTATACAGGTGTAAGGTTCCAACACTGACTGTACTAGTATACAGGTGTATGGTTCCAACACTGACTGTACAAGTATACAGGTGTGGGGCTCCAACACTGACTGTACCAGTATACAGGTGTGGGGTTCCAACACTGACTGTATTAGTATACAGGTGTGGGGTTCCAACACTGACTGTACTTGTATACAGGTGTGGGGTTCCTACATTGACTGTACTGGTATACAGGTGTGGAGTTCAAACTCTGACTGTACTGGTATGCAGGTATGGGGTTCCAACACTCACTGTACTGGTATACAGGTGTGGGGTTCCAACACTGACTGTAATAGTATACAGGTGTGGGGTTCCAACACTGACTGTACTAGTATACAGGTGTGGGGTTCCAACACTGACTATACTTGTATACAGGTGTGGGGTTCCAACACTGACTCTACTAGTATACATGTGTGGGGTTCCAACACGGACTGTACTAGTATACAGGTGTGAGGTTCCAACACTGACTGTACTAGTATACAGGTGTGGGGTTCCAACACTGACTGTACTAGTATACAGGTGTGGGGTTCCAACACGGACTGTACTAGTATACAGGTGTGAGGATCGAACACTGACTGTACTAGTATACAGGTGTGGGGTTGCAACACTAACTGTACTAGTATACAGGTGTGGGGTTGCAATAGTGACTGTACTGGTATACAGGTGTGGGGTTTAAACAATGACTGTACTAGTATACAGGTGTGGGGTTCCAACACTGACTGTACTAGTATACAGGTGTGGGGTTCCAACACTGACTGTACTAGTATACAGGTGTGGGGTTCCAACACTGACTGTACTTGTATACAGGTGTGGGGTTCCAACACTGACTGTACTGGTATACAGGTGTGGAGTTCCAACACTGACTGTAATGGTATGCAGGTATGGGGTTCCAACACTCACTGTACTGGTATACAGGTGTGGGGTTCCAACACTGACTGTACTAGTATACAGGTGTGGGGTTGCATCACTGACTGTACTAGTATACAGGTGTGGGGTTGCAACACTGACTGTACCAGTATACAGGTGTGGGGTTCCAACACTGACTGTATTAGTATACAGGTGTGGGGTTCCAACACTGACTGTACTAGTATACAGGTGTGGGGTTCCAACACTGACTGTACTTGTATACAGGTGTGGGGTTCCAACATTGACTGTACTGGTATACAGGTGTGGAGTTCCAACACTGACTGTACTGGTATGCAGGTATGGGGTTCCAACACTCACTGTACTGGTATACAGGTGTGGGGTTCCAACACTGACTGTACTAGTATACAGGTGTGGGGTTCCAACACTGACTGTACTAGTATACAGGTGTGGGGTTGCAACACTGACTGTACTAGTATACAGGTGTGGGGTTGCAACACTGACTGTACTAGTATACAGGTGTTGGGTTCCAACACTGACTGTACTTGTATACAGGTGTGGGGTTCCAACACTGACTGTGCTGGTATACAGGTGTGGGGTTCCAACACTGACTGTACTAGTATACAGGTGTGTGGTTCCAACACTGACTGTACTAGTATACAGGTGTGGGGTTGCAACACTGACTGTACTAGTATACAGGTGTGGGGTTCCAACACTGACTGTACTAGTATACAGGTGTGGGGTTCCAACACTGACTGTACTTGTATACAGGTGTGGGGTTCCAACACAGACTGTACTGGTATACAGGTGTGGGGTTGCAACACTGACTGTACTAGTATACAGGTGTGGGGTTGCAACACTGACTGTACTAGTATACAGGTGTGGGGTTGCAACACTGACTGTACTAGTATACAGGTGTGGGGTTCCAACACTGACTGTACTACTATACAGGTGTGGGGTTCCAACACTGACTGTACTAGTATACAGGTGTGGGGTTCCAACACTGACTGTACTTGTATACAGGTGTGGGGTTCCAACACTGACTGTACTGGTATACAGGTGTGGGGTTCCAACACTGACTGTACTAGTATACAGGTGTGGGGTTGCAACACTGACTGTACTAGTATACATGTGTGGGGTTCCAACACTGACTGAACTAGTATACAGGTGTTGGGTTGCAACACTGACTGCACTAGTATACAGATGTGGGGTTCCAACACTGACTGTACTAGTATACAGGTGTGGGGTTCCAACACTGACTGTACTGGTATACAGGTGTGGAGTTCCAACACTGACTGTACTGGTATGCAGGTATGGGGTTCCAACACTCACTGTACTGGTATACAGGTGTGGGGTTCCAACACTGACTGTACTAGTATACAGGTGAGGGGTTCCAACACTGACTGTACTAGTATACAGGTGTGGGGTTCCAACACTGACTGTACAAGTATACAGGTGTGGGGCTCCAACACTGACTGTACCAGTATACAGGTGTGGGGTTCCAACACTGACTGTATTAGTATACAGGTGTGGGGTTCCAACACTGACTGTACTTGTATACAGGTGTGGGGTTCCAACATTGACTGTACTGGTATACAGGTGTGGAGTTCCAACACTGACTGTACTGGTATGCAGGTATGGGGTTCCAACACTCACTGTACTGGTATACAGGTGTGGGGTTCCAACACTGACTGTACTAGTATACAGGTGTGGGGTTCCAACACTGACTGTACTAGTATACAGGTGTGGGGTTGCAACACTGACTGTACTAGTATACAGGTGTGGGGTTCCAACACTGACTGTACCAGTATACAGGTGTGGGGTTCCAACACTGACTGTACTGGTATACAGGTGTGGCGTTCCAACACTGACTGTACTGGTATACAGGTGTTGGGTTCCATCACTGACTGTACTAGTATACAGGTGTGGGGTTCCAACACTGACTGTACTTGTATACAGGTGTGGGGTTCCAACACTGACTGTACTAGTATACAGGTGTGGGGTTCCAACACGGACTGTACTAGTATACAGGTGTAAGGTTCCAACACTGACTGTACTAGTATACAGGTGTGGGGTTCCAACACTGACTGTACTAGTATACAGATGTGGGGTTCCAACACTAACTGTACTGGTATGCAGGTATTGGGTTCCAACACTCACTGTACTGGTACACAGGTGTGGGGTTCCAACACTGACTGTACTAATATACAGGTGTGGGGTTCCAACACTGACTGTACTAGTATACAGGTGTGGGGTTGCAACACTGACTGTACTAGTATACATGTGTGGGGTTCCAACACTGACTGAACTAGTATACAGGTGTTGGGTTGCAACACTGACTGCACTAGTATACAGATGTGGGGTTCCAACACTGACTGTACTAGTATACAGGTGTGGGGTTCCAACACTGACTGTACTGGTATACAGGTGTGGAGTTCCAACACTGACTGTACTGGTATGCAGGTATGGGGTTCCAACACTCACTGTACTGGTATACAGGTGTGGGGTTCCAACACTGACTGTACTAGTATACAGGTGTGGGGTTCAAACACTGACTGTACTAGTATACAGGTGTGGGGTTCCAACACTGACTGTACTTGTATACAGGTGTGTGGTTCCAACACTGACTGTACTAGTATACGGGTGTGGGGTTCCAACACGGACTGTACTAGTATACAGGTGTGAGGTTCCAACACTGACTGTACTAGTATACAGGTGTGGGGTTCCAGCACTGACTGTACAAGTATATAGGTGTGGGGTTCCAACACGGACTGTACTAGTATACAGGTGTGAAGTTCCAAAACTGACTGTACTAGTATACAGGTGTGGGGTTGCAGCACTAACTGTACTAGTATACAGGTGTGGGGTTGCAATAGTGACTGTACTGGTTTACAGGTGTGGGGTTCAAACACTGACTGTACTAGTATACAGGTGTGGGGTTCCAACACTGACTGTACTAGTATACAGGTGTAGGGTTGCAACACTGACTGTACTGGTATACAGGTGTGGGGTTCCAACACTGACTGTACTGGTATACAGGTGTGGGGTTCCAACACTGACTGTACTGGTATGCAGGTATGGGGTTCCAACACTCAATGTACTGGTATACAGGTGTGGGGTACCAACACTGACTGTACTAGTATACAGGTGTGGGGTTCCAACACTGACTGTACGAGTATACATGTGTGGGGTTGCAACACTGACTGTACTAGTATACAGGTGTGGGGTTCCAACACTGACTGTACTAGTATACAGGTGTGGGGTTCCAACACTGACTGTACTTGTATACAGGTGTGGGGTTCCAACACTGACTGTACTGGTATACAGGTGTGGGGTTCCAACACTGACTGTACTGGTATACAGGTGTTGGGTTCCAACACTGACAGTACTAGTATACAGGTGTGGGGTTTCAACACTGACTGTACTTGTATACAGGTGTGGGGTTCCAACACTGACTGTACTAGTATACAGGTGTGGGGTTCCAACACTGACTGTTCTAGTATACAGGTGTGGGGTTCCAACACTGACTGTAGTAGTATACAGGTGTGCGGTTCCAACACTGACTGTACTAGTATACAGGTGTGGGGTTCCAACACTGACTGTACTTGTATACAGGTGTGGGGTTCCAACATTGACTGTACTGGTATACAGGTGTGGAGTTCCAACACTGACTGTACTGGTATGCAGGTATGGGGTTCCAACACTCACTGTACTGGTATACAGGTGTGGGGTTCCAACACTGACTGTACTAGTATACAGGTGTGGGGTTCCAACACGGACTGTACTAGTATACAGGTGTAAGGTTCCAACACTGACTGTACTAGTATACAGGTGTGGGGTTCCAACACTGGCTGTACAAGTATACAGGTGTGGGGTTCCAACACTGACTGTACTAGTATACAGGTGTGGGGTTCCAACACTGACTGTACTTGTATACAGGTGTGGGGTTCCAACACTGACTGTACTGGTATACAGGTGTGGGGTTCCAACACTGACTGTACTGGTATACAGGTGTTGGGTTCCAACACTGACAGTACTAGTATACAGGTGTGGGGTTTCAACACTGACTGTACTTGTATACAGGTGTGGGGTTCCAACACTGACTGTACTAGTATACAGGTGTGGGGTTCCAACACTGACTGTTCTAGTATACAGGTGTGGGGTTCCAACACTGACTGTAGTAGTATACAGGTGTGCGGTTCCAACACTGACTGTACTAGTATACAGGTGTGGGGTTCCAACACTGACTGTACTTGTATACAGGTGTGGGGTTCCAACATTGACTGTACTGGTATACAGGTGTGGAGTTCCAACACTGACTGTACTGGTATGCAGGTATGGGGTTCCAACACTCACTGTACTGGTATACAGGTGTGGGGTTCCAACACTGACTGTACTAGTATACAGGTGTGGGGTTCCAACACTGACTGTACTAGTATACAGGTGTGGGGTTGCAACACTGACTGTACTAGTATACAGGTGTGGGGTTCCAACACTGACTGTACTAGTATACAGGTGTGGGGTTCCAACACTGACTGTACTGGCATACAGGTGTGGCGTTCCAACACTGACTGTACTGGTATACAGGTGTTGGGTTCCAACACTGAGTGTACTAGTATTCAGGTGTGGGGTTCCAACACTGACTGTACTTGTATACAGGTGTGGGGTTCCAACACTGACTGTACTAGTATACAGGTGTGGGGTTCCAACACGGACTGTACTAGTATACAGGTGTAAGGTTCCAACACTGACTGTACTAGTATACAGGTGTGGGGTTCCAACACTGGCTGTACAAGTATACAGGTGTGGGGTTCCAACACGGACTGTACTAGTATACAGGTTTGAGTTTCCAACACTGACTGTACTAGTATACAGGTGTGGGGTTGCAACACTAACTGTACTAGTATACAGGTGTGGGGTTGCAATAGTGACTATACTGGTATACAGGTGTGGGGTTTAAACAATGACTGTACTAGTATACAGGTGTGGGGTTCCAACACTGACTGTACTAGTATACAGGTGTGGGGTTCCAACACTGACTGAACTAGTATACAGGTGTTGGGTTCCAACACTGACTGCACTAGTATACAGATGTGAGGTTCCAACACTGACTGTACTAGTATACAGGTGTGGGGTTGCAACACTAACTGTACTAGTATACAGGTGTGGGGTTCCAACACTGACTGTACTAGTATACAGGTGTGGGGTTCCAACACTGACTGTACTAGTATACAGGTGTGGGGTTCCAACACTGACTGTACTTGTATACAGGTGTGGGGTTGCAACACTTACTGTACTAGTATACAGGTGTGGGGTTCCAACACTAACTGTACTAGTATACAGGTGTGGGGTTCCAACACTGACTGACTGGCATACAGGTGTGGCGTTCCAACACTGACTGTACTGGTATACAGGTGTTGGGTTTCAACACTGACTGTACTAGTATACAGGTGTGGGGTTCCAACACTGACTGTACTTGTATACAGGTGTGGGGTTCCAACACTGACTGTACTAGTATACAGGTGTGGGGTTCCAACACGGACTGTACTAGTATACAGGTGTGAGGTTCCAACACTGACTGTACTAGTATACAGGTGTGGGGTTCCAACACTGACTGTACAAGTATACAGGTGTGGGGTTCCAACACGGACTGTACTAGTATACAGGTTTGAGTTTCCAACACTGACTGTACTAGTATACAGGTGTGGGGTTGCAACACTAACTGTACTAGTATACAGGTGTGGGGTTGCAATAGTGACTATACTGGTATACAGGTGTGGGGTTTAAACAATGACTGTACTAGTATACAGGTGTGGGGTTCCAACACTGACTGTACTAGTATACAGGTGTGGGGTTCCAACACTGACTGAACTAGTATACAGGTGTTGGGTTCCAACACTGACTGCACTAGTATACAGATGTGAGGTTCCAACACTGACTGTACTAGTATACAGGTGTGGGGTTGCAACACTAACTGTACTAGTATACAGGTGTGGGGTTCCAACACTGACTGTACTAGTATACAGGTGTGGGGTTCCAACACTGACTGTACTAGTATACAGGTGTGGGGTTCCAACACTGACTGTACTTGTATACATTTGTGGGGTTCCAACACTGACTGTACTAGTATACAGGTGTGGGGTTCCAACACGGACTGTACTAGTATACAGGTTTGAGTTTCCAACACTGACTGTACTTGTATACAGGTGTGGGGTTGCAACACTAACTGTACTAGTATACAGGTATGGGGTTGCAATAGTGACTATACTGGTATACATGTGTGGGGTTTAAACAATGACTGTACTAGTATACAGGTGTGGGGTTCCAACACTGACTGTACTAGTATACAGGTGTGGGGTTCCAACACTGACTGAACTAGTATACAGGTGTTGGGTTCCAACACTGACTGCACTGGTATACAGATCTGAGGTTCCAACACTGACTGTACTAGTATACAGGTGTGGGGTTGCAACACTAACTGTACTAGTATACAGGTGTGGGGTTCCAACACTGACTGTACTAGTATACAGGTGTGGGATTCCAACACTGACTGTACTAGTACACAGGTGTGGGGTTCCAACACTGACTGTACTTGTATACAGGTGTGGGGTTCCAACACTGACTGTACTGGTATACAGGTGTGGAGTTCCAACACTGACTGTACTGGTATGCAGATATGGGGTTCTAACACTCACTGTACTGGTATACAGGTGTGGGGTTCCAACACTGACTGTACTAGTATACAGGTGTGGGATTCCAACACTGACTGTACTAGTATACAGGTGTGGGGTTGCAACACTGACTGTACTAGTATACAGGTGTGGGGTTGCAACACTGACTGTACTAGTATACAGGTGTGGGGTTCCAACACTGACTGTACTTGTATACAGGTGTGGGGTCCAACACAGACTGTAATGGTATACAGGTGTGGGGTTCCAACACTGACTGTACTGGTATACAGGGGTTGGTTTGCAAAACTGACTGTACTAGTATACAGGTGTGGGGTTCCAACACTGACTGTGCTAGTATACAGGTGTGGGGTTCCAACACTGACTGTACTAGTATACAGGTGTGCGGTTCCAACACTGACTGTACTTGTATACAGGTGTGGGGTTCCAACACTAACTGTACTGGTATACAGGTGTGGAGTTCCAACACTGACTGTACTGGTATGCAGGTATGGAGTTCCAACACTCACTGTACTGGTATACAGGTGTGGGGTTCCAACACTGACTGTACTGGTATACAGGTGTGGAGTTCCAACACTGACTGTACTGGTATGCAGGTATGGAGTTCCAACACTCACTGTACTGGTATACAGGTGTGGGGTTCCAACACTGACTGTACTAGTATACAGATGTGGGGTTCCAACACTGACTGTACTAGTATACAGGTGTGGGGTTGCAACACTGACTGTACTAGTATACAGGTGTGGGGTTCCAACACTGACTGTACTAGTATACATGTGTGGGGTTGCAACACTGACTGTACTTGTATACAGGTGTGGGGTTCCAACACTGACTGTACTAGTATACAGGTGTGGGGTTGCAACACTGACTGTACTTGTATACAGGTGTGGGGTTCCAACACTGACTGTACTGGTATACAGGTGTGGAGTTCCAACACTGACTGTACTAGTATACAGGTGTGGGGTTCCAACACTGACTGTACTAGTATACAGGTGTGGGGTTGCAACACTGTCTGTACTAGTATACAGGTGTGGGGTTCCAACACTGACAGTACTAGTATACAGGTGTGGGGTTCCAACACTGACTGTATTAGTATACAGGTGTGGGGTTCCAACACTGACTGTACTTGTATACAGGTGTGGGGTTCCAACACTGACTGTACTGGTATACAGGTGTGGAGTTCCAACACTGACTGTACTGGTATGCAGGTATGGGGTTCCAACACCACTGTACTGGTATACAGGTGTGGGGTTCCAACACTGACTGTACTAGTATACAGGTGTGGGGTTCCAACACTGACTGTACTAGTATACAGGTGCGGGGTTGCAACACTGACTGTACTAGTATACAGGTGTGAGGTTCCAACACTGACTGTACTAGTATACAGGTGTGGGGTTCCAACAGTGACTGTACTTGTATACAGGTGTTGGGGTTCCAACACTGACTGTACTTGTATACAGGTGTGGGGTTCCAACACTGACTGTACTAGTATACAGGTGTGGGGTTCCAACACTGACTGTAGTAGTATACAGGTGTGCGGTTCCAACACTGACTGTACAAGTATACAGGTGTGGGGCTCCAACACTGACTGTACCAGTATACAGGTGTGGGGTTCCAACACTGACTGTATTAGTATACAGGTGTGGGGTTCCAACACTGACTGTACTAGTATACAGGTGTGGGGTTCCAACACTGACTGTACTTGTATACAGATGTGGGGTTCCAACATTGACTGTACTGGTATACAGGTGTGGAGTTCCAACACTGACTGTACTGGTATGCAGGTATGGGGTTCCAACACTCACTGTACTGGTATACAGGTGTGAGGTTCCAACACTGACTGTACTGGTATACAGGTGTTGGGTTCCAACACTGACTGTACTAGTATACAGGTGTGGGGTTGCAACACTGACTGTACTTGTATACAGGTGTGGGGTTCCAACACTGACTTTACTAGTATACAGGTGTTGGTTTGCAACACTGACTGTACTAGTATACAGGTGTGGGGTTCCAACACTGACTGTACTAGTATACAGGTGTGGGGTTCCAACACTGACTGTACTAGTATACAGGTGTGCGGTTTCAACACTGACTGTACTTGTATACAGGTGTGGGGTTCCAACACTAACTGTACTGGTATACAGGTGTGGAGTTCCAACACTGACTGTACTGGTATGCAGGTATGGAGTTCCAACACTCACTGTACTGGTATACAGGTGTGGGGTTCCAACACTGACTGTACTGGTATACAGGTGTGGAGTTCCAACACTGACTGTACTGGTATGCAGGTATGGAGTTCCAACACTCACTGTACTGGTATACAGGTGTGGGGTTCCAACACTGACTGTACTAGTATACAGATGTGGGGTTGCAACACTAACTGTACTAGTATACAGGTGTGGGGTTGCAATAGTGACTATACTGGTATACAGGTGTGGGGTTTAAACAATGACTGTACTAGTATACAGGTTTGGGGTTCCAACACTGACTGTACTAGTATACAGGTGTGGGGTTCCAACACTGACTGAACTAGTATACAGGTGTTGGGTTCCAACACTGACTGCACTGGTATACAGATGTGAGGTTCCAACACTGACTGTACTAGTATACAGGTGTGGGGTTGCAACACTAACTGTACTAGTATACAGGTGTGGGGTTCCAACACTGACTGTACTAGTATACAGGTGTGGGGTTCCAACACTGACTGTACTAGTATACAGGTGTGGGGTTCCAGCACTGACTGTACTTGTATACAGGTGTGGGGTTCCAACACTGACTGTACTGGTATACAGGTGTGGAGTTCCAACACTGACTGTACTGGTATGCAGATATGGGGTTGCAACACTAACTGTACTAGTATACAGGTGTGGGGTTGCAATAGTGACTATACTGGTATACAGGTGTGGGGTTTAAACAATGACTGTACTAGTATACAGGTATGGGGTTCCAACACTGACTGTACTAGTATACAGGTGTGGGGTTCCAACACTGACTGAACTAGTATACAGGTGTTGGGTTCCAACACTGACTGCACTGGTATACAGATGTGAGGTTCCAACACTGACTGTACTAGTATACAGGTGTGGGGTTGCAACACTAACTGTACTAGTATACAGGTGTGGGGTTCCAACACTGACTGTACTAGTATACAGGTGTGGGGTTCCAACACTGACTGTACTAGTATACAGGTGTGGGGTTCCAACACTGACTGTACTTGTATACAGGTGTGGGGTTCCAACACTGACTGTACTGGTATACAGGTGTGGAGTTCCAACACTGACTGTACTGGTATGCAGATATGGGGTTCCAACACTAACTGTACTAGTATACAGGTGTGGGGTTGCAATAGTGACTATACTGGTATACAGGTGTGGGGTTTAAACAATGACTGTACTAGTATACAGGTGTGGGGTTCCAACACTGACTGTACTAGTATACAGGTGTGGGGTTCTAACACTGACTGTACTAGTATACATGTGTGGGGTTCCAACACTGACTGTACTTGTATACAGGTGTGGGGTTCCAACACTGACTGTACTGGTATACAGGTGTGGAGTTCCAACACTGACTGTACTGGTATGCAGATATGGGGTTCCAACACTCACTGTACTAGTATACAGGTGTGGGATTCCAACACTGACTGTACTAGTATACAGGTGTGGGGTTGCAACACTGACTGTACTAGTATACAAGTGTGGGGTTGCAACACTGACTGTACTAGTATACAGGTGTGGGGTTCCAACACTGACTGTACTTGTATACAGGTGTGGGGTCCAACACAGACTGTACTGGTATACAGGTGTGGGGTTCCAACCCTGACTGTACTGGTATACAGGTGTTGGGTTCCAACACTGACTGTACTAGTATACAGGTGTGGGGTTTCAACACTGACTGTACTGGTATACAGGTGTGGGGTTCCAACACTGACTGTACTAGTATACAGATGTGGGGTTGCAACACTAACTGTTCTAGTATACAGGTGTGGGGTTGCAATAGTGACTATACTGGTATACAGGTGTGGGGTTTAAACAATGACTGTACTAGTATACAGGTGTGGGGTTCCAACACTGACTGTACTAGTATACAGGTGTGGGGTTCCAACACTGACTGAACTAGTATACAGGTGTTGGGTTCCAACACTGACTGCACTGGTATACAGATGTGAGGTTCCAACACTGACTGTACTAGTATACAGGTGTGGGTTTGCAACACTAACTGTACTAGTATACAGGTGTGGGGTTCCTACACTGACTGTACTAGTATACAGGTGTGGGGTTCCAACACTGACTGTACTAGTATACAGGTGCGGGGTTCCAACACTGACTGTACTTGTATACAGGTGTGGGGTTCCAACACTGACTGTACTGGTATACAGGTGTGGAGTTCCAACACTGACTGTACTGGTATGCAGATATGGGGTTGCAACACTAACTGTACTAGTATACAGGTGTGGGGTTGCAATAGTGACTATACTGGTATACAGGTGTGGGGTTTAAACAATGACTGTACTAGTATACAGGTGTGGGGTTCCAACACTGAATGTACTAGTATACAGGTGTGGGGTTCCAACACTGACTGAACTAGTATACAGGTGTTGGGTTCCAACACTGACTGCACTGGTATACAGATGTGAGGTTCCAACACTGACTGTACTAGTATACAGGTGTGGGGTTGCAACACTAACTGTACTAGTATACAGGTGTGGGGTTCCAACACTGACTGTACTAGTATACAGGTATGGGGTTCCAACACTGACTGTACTAGTATACAGGTGTGGGGTTCCAACACTGACTGTACTTGTATACAGGTGTGGGGTTCCAACACTGACTGTACTGGTATACAGGTGTGGAGTTCCAACACTGACTGTACTGGTATGCAGGTATGGGGTTCCAACACTCACTGTACTGGTATACAGGTGTGGGGTTCCAACACTGACTGTACTAGTATACAGGTGTGTGGTTCCAACACTGACTGTACTGGTATACAGGTGTGGGGTTGCAACACTGACTGTACTAGTATACAGGTGTGGGGTTCCAACACTGACTGTACTAGTATACAGGTGTGGGGTTCCAACACTGACTGTACTTGTATACAGGTGTGGGGTTCCAACACTGACTGTACTTGTATACAGGTGTGGGGTTCCAACACAGACTGTACTGGTATACAGGTGTGGGGTTGCAACACTGACTGTACTAGTATACAGGTGTGGGGTTCCAACACTGACTGTACTAGTATACATGTGTGGGGTTGCAACACTGACTGTACTAGTATACAGGTGTGGGGTTCCAACACTGACTGTACTAGTATACAGGTGTGTGGTTCCAACACTGACTGTACTAGTATACAGGTGTGGGGTTCCAACACTGACTGTACTAGTATACAGGTGTGGGGTTCCAACACTGACTGTACTTGTATACAGGTGTGGGGTTCCAACACTGACTGTACTGGTATACAGGTGTGGAGTTCCAACACTGACTGTACTGGTATGCAGGTATGGGGTTCCAACACTCACTGTACTGGTATACAGGTGTGGGGTTCCAACACTGACTGTACTAGTATACAGGTGTGTGGTTCCAACACTGACTGTACTGGTATACTGGCGTGGGGTTGCAACACTGACTGTACTAGTATACAGGTGTGGGGTTCCAACACTGACTGTACTAGTATACAGGTGTGGGGTTCCAACACTGACTGTACTTGTATACAGGTGTGGGGTTCCAACACAGACTGTACTGGTATACAGGTGTGGGGTTCCAACACTGACTGTACTAGTATACAGGTGTGGGGTTCCAACACTGACTGTACTAGTATACAGGTGTGGGGTTGCAACACTGACTGTACTAGTATACAGGTGTGGGGTTCCAACACTGACTGTACTAGTATACAGGTGTGTGGTTCCAACACTGACTGTACTGGTATACAGGTGTGGGGTTGCAACACTGACTGTACTAGTATACAGGTGTGGGGTTCCAACACTGACTGTACTAGTATGCAGGTGTGGGGTTCCAACACTGACTGTACTGGTATACAGGTGTTGGGTTCCAACACTTACTGTACTAGTATACAGGTGTGGGGTTCCAACACTGACTGTACTTGTATACAGGTGTGGGGTTCCAACACTGACTGTACTAGTATACAGGTGTGGGGTTCCAAAACGGACTGTACTAGTATACAGGTGTAAGGTTCCAACACTGACTGTACTAGTATACAGGTGTGGGGTTCCAACACTGACTGTACAAGTATACAGGTGTGGGGTTCCAACACTGACTGAACTAGTATACAGGTGTGGGGTTCCAAAACGGACTGTACTAGTATACAGGTGTAAGGTTCCAACACTGACTGTACTAGTATACAGGTGTGGGGTTCCAACACTGACTGTACAAGTATACAGGTGTGGGGCTCCAACACTGACTGTACCAGTATACAGGTGTGGGGTTCCAACACTGAGTGTATTAGTATACAGGTGTGGGGTTCCAACACTGACTGTACTAGTATACAGGTGTGGGGTTCCAACACTGACTGTACTTGTATACAGGTGTGGGGTTCCAACATTGACTGTACTGGTATACAGGTGTGGAGTTCCAACACTGACTGTACTGGTATGCAGGTATGGGGTTCCAACACTCACTGTACTGGTATACAGGTGTGGGGTTCCAACACTGACTGTACTAGTATACAGGTGTGGGGTTCCAACATGACTGTACTAGTATACAGGTGTGTGGTTGCAACACTGACTGTACTAGTATACAGGTGTGAGGTTCCAACACTGACTGTACTAGTATACAGGTGTGGGGTTCCAACACTGACTGTACTAGTATACAGGTGTGGGGTTCCAACACTGACTGTACTTGTATACAGGTGAGGGGTTCCAACACAGACTGTACTGGTATACAGGTGTGGGGATGCAACACTGACTGTACTAGTATACAGGTGTGGGGTTCCAACACTGACTGTACTAGTATACAGGTGTGGGGTTGCAACACTGACTGTACTAGTATACAGGTGTGGGGTTCCAACACTGACTGTACTAGTATACAGGTGTGGGGTTCCAACACTGACTGTACTTGTATACAGGTGTGGGGTTCCAACACTGACTGTACTTGTATACAGGTGTGGGGTTCCAACACTGACTGTACTGGTATACAGGTGTGGAGTTCCAACACTGACTGTAATGGTATGCAGGTATGGGGTTCCAACACTCACTGTACTGGTATACAGGTGTGGGGTTCCAACACTGACTGTACTAGTATACAGGTGTGGGGTTCCAACACTAACTGTACTAGTATACAGGTGTGGGGTTGCAACACTGACTGTACTAGTATACAGGTGTGAGGTTCCAACACTGACTGTACTAGTATACAGGTGTGGGGTTCCAACACTGACTGTACTGGTATACAGGTGTGGGGTTCCAACACTGACTGTACTTGTATACAGGTGTGGGGTTCCAACACTGACTGTACGAGTATACAGGTGTGTGGTTCCAACACGGACTGTACTAGTATACAGGTGTAAGGTTCCAACACTGACTGTACTAGTATACAGGTGTGGGGTTGCAACACTGACTGTACTAGTATACAGGTGTGGGGTTCCAACACTGACTGTACTAGTATACATGTGTGGGGTTGCAACACTAACTGTACTAGTATACAGGTGTGGGGTTCCAACACTGACTTTACTAGTATACAGGTGTGTGGTTCCAACACTGACTGTACTAGTATACAGGTGTGGGGTTCCAACACTGACTGTACTAGTATACAGGTGTGGGGTTCCAACACTGACTGTACTTGTATACAGGTGTGGGGTTCCAACACTGACTGTACTGGTATACAGGTGTGGAGTTCCAACACTGACTGTACTGGTATGCAGGTATGGGGTTCCAACACTCACTGTACTGGTATACAGGTGTGGGGTTCCAACACTGACTGTACTAGTATACAGGTGTGTGGTTCCAACACTGACTGTACTGGTATACAGGTGTGGGGTTCCAACACAGACTGTACTGGTATACAGGCGTGGGGTTGCAACACTGACTGTACTAGTATACAGGTGTGGGGTTCCAACACTGACTGTACTAGTATACAGGTGTGGGGTTCCAACACTGACTGTACTTGTATACAGGTGTGGGGTTCCAACACAGACTGTACTGGTATACAGGTGTGGGGTTCCAACACTGACTGTACTAGTATACAGGTGTGGGGTTCCAACACTGACTGTACTAGTATACAGGTGTGGGGTTGCAACACTGACTGTACTAGTATACAGGTGTGGGGTTCCAACACTGACTGTACTAGTATACAGGTGTGTGGTTCCAACACTGACTGTACTGGTATACAGGTGTGGGGTTGCAACACTGACTGTACTAGTATACAGGTGTGGGGTTCCAACACTGACTGTACTAGTATGCAGGTGTGGGGTTCCAACACTGACTGTACTGGTATACAGGTGTTGGGTTCCAACACTTACTGTACTAGTATACAGGTGTGGGGTTCCAACACTGACTGTACTTGTATACAGGTGTGGGGTTCCAACACTGACTGTACTAGTATACAGGTGTGGGGTTCCAAAACGGACTGTACTAGTATACAGGTGTAAGGTTCCAACACTGACTTGTACTAGTATACAGGTGTGGGGTTCCAACACTGACTGTACTAGTATACAGGTGTGGGGTTGCAACACTGACTGTACTAGTATACAGGTGTGGGGTTCCAACACTGACTGTACTAGTATACAGGTGTGGGGTTCCAACACTGACTGTACTAGTATACAGGTGTGGGGTTCCAACACTGACTGTACTAGTATACAGGTGTGGGGTTCCAACACTGACTGTACTGGTATACAGGTGTGGGGTTGCAACACTGACTGTACTAGTATACAGGTGTGGGGTTCCAACACTGACTGTACTAGTATACAGGTGTGGGGTTCCAACACTGACTGTACTTGTATACAGGTGTGGGGTTCCAACACAGACTGTACTGGTATACAGGTGTGGGGTTGCAACACTGACTGTACTAGTATACAGGTGTGGGGTTGCAACACTGACTGTACTAGTATACAGGTGTGGGGTTGCAACACTGACTGTACTAGTATACAGGTGTGGGGTTCCAACACTGACTGTACTACTATACAGGTGTGGGGTTCCAACACTGACTGTACTAGTATACAGGTGTGGGGTTCCAACACTGACTGTACTTGTATACAGGTGTGGGGTTCCAACACTGACTGTACTGGTATAAAGGTGTGGAGTTCCAACACTGACTGTAATGGTATGCAGGTATGGAGTTCCAACACTGACTGTACTGGAATACAGGTGTGGGGTTCCAACACTGACTGTACTAGTATACAGGTGTGGGGTTCCAACACTGACTGTACTAGTATACAGGTGTGGGGTTCCAACACTGACTGTACTAGTATACAGGTGTGGGGTTCCAACACTGACTGTACTTGTATACAGGTGTGGGGTTCCAACACTGACTGTACTGGTATACAGGTGTGGAGTTCCAACACTGACTGTACTGGTATGCAGGTATGGGGTTCCAACACTCACTGTACTGGTATACAGGTGTGGGGTTCCAACACTGACTGTACTAGTATACAGGTGTGTGGTTCCAACACTGACTGTACTGGTATACAGGTGTGGGGTTGTAACACTGACTGTACTTGTATACAGGTGTGGGGTTCCAACACTGACTGTACTAGTATACAGGTGTGGGGTTCCAACACTGACTGTACTTGTATACAGGTGTGGGGTTCCAACACAGACTGTACTGGTATACAGGTGTGGGGTTGCAACACTGACTGTACTAGTATACAGGTGTGGGGTTCCAACACTGACTGTACTAGTATACATGTGTGGGGTTGCAACACTGACTGTACTAGTATACAGGTGTGGGGTTCCAACACTGACTGTACTAGTATACAGGTGTGTGGTTCCAACACTGACTGTACTAGTATACAGGTGTGGGGTTCCAACACTGACTGTACTAGTATACAGGTGTGGGGTTCCAACACTGACTGTACTTGTATACAGGTGTGGGGTTCCAACACTGACTGTACTGGTATACAGGTGTGGAGTTCCAACACTGACTGTACTGGTATGCAGGTATGGGGTTCCAACACTCACTGTACTGGTATACAGGTGTGGGGTTCAAACACTGACTGTACTAGTATACAGGTGTGTGGTTCCAACACTGACTGTACTGGTATACAGGTGTGGGGTTGCAACACTGACTGTACTAGTATACAGGTGTGGGGTTCCAACACTGACTGTACTAGTATACAGGTGTGGGGTTCCAACACTGACTGTACTTGTATACAGGTGTGGGGTTCCAACACAGACTGTACTAGTATACAGGTGTGGGGTTGCAACACTGACTGTACTAGTATACAGGTGTGGGGTTCCAACACTGACTGTACTAGTATACAGGTGTGGGGTTGCAACACTGACTGTACTAGTATACAGGTGTGGGGTTCCAACACTGACTGTACTAGTATACAGGTGTGTGGTTCCAACACTGACTGTACTGGTATACAGGTGTGGGGTTGCAACACTGACTGTACTAGTATACAGGTGTGGGGTTCCAACAATGACTGTACTAGTATGCAGGTGTGGGGTTCCAACACTGACTGTACTTGTATACAGGTGTGGGGTTCCAACACAGACTGTACTGGTATACAGGTGTGGGGTTGCAACACTGACTGTACTAGTATACAGGTGTGGGGTTCCAACACTGACTGTACTAGTATACAGGTGTGGGGTTGCAACACTGACTGTACTAGTATACAGGTGTGGGGTTCCAACACTGACTGTACTAGTATACAGGTGTGGGGTTCCAACACTGACTGTACTTGTATACAGGTGTGGGGTTCCAACACTGACTGTACTGGTATACAGGTGTGGAGTTCCAACACTGACTGTACTGGTATGCAGGTATGGGGTTCCAACACTCACTGTACTGGTATACAGGTGTGGGGTTCCAACACTGACAGTACTAGTATACAGGTGTGTGGTTCCAACACTGACTGTACTGGTATACAGGTGTGGGGTTGTAACACTGACTGTACTTGTATACAGGTGTGGGGTTCCAACACTGACTGTACTAGTATACAGGTGTGGGGTTCCAACACTGACTGTACTTGTATACAGGTGTGGGGTTCCAACACTGACTGTACTGGTATACAGGTGTGGAGTTCCAACACTGACTGTACTGGTATGCAGGTATGGGGTTCCAACACTCACTGTACTGGTATACAGGTGTGGGGTTCCAACACTGACTGTACTAGTATACAGGTGTGGGGTTCCGACACTGACTGTACTAGTATACAGGTGCGGGGTTGCAACACTGACTGTACTAGTATACAGGTGTGAGGTTCCAACACTGACTGTACTAGTATACAGGTGTGGGGTTCCAACAGTGACTGTACTTGTATACAGGTGTGGGGTTCCAACACTGACTGCACTAGTATACAGGTGTACATGTATGGGGTTCCTACACTGCCTGTACTAGTATACAGGTATGGGGTTTCAACACTGACTGTACTGGTATACAGGTGTGGTGTTCCAACACTGACTGTACTAGTATACAGGTGTGGGGTTCCAACACTCACTGTACTAGTGTACAGGTGTGGGGTTCAAACACTGACTGTACTAGTATACAGGTGTGGGGTTCCAACACTGACTGTAATAGTGTACAGATGTGGGGTTCCAACACTGTCTGTACTTTTATACAGGTATTGGGTTTCAACACTGACTGTAATAGTGTACAGGTGTGGGGTTCCAACACTGACCGTACAAGTGTACAGGTGTTGTATACCAACACTGACTGTACTAGTATACAGGTGTGGTGTTCCAACACTGACTGTACTAGTATACAGGTGTGAGTTCCAACACTGACTGTACTTGTATACAGGTGTGGGGTTCCAACACTGACTGTACTAGTATACAGGTGTGGGGTTGCAACACTGACTGTACTAGTATACAGGTGTGGGGTTGCAACACTGACTGTACTAGTATACAGGTGTGGGGTTCCAACACTGACTGTACTAGTATACAGGTGTGGGGTTCCAACACTGACTGTACTTGTATACAGGTGTGGGGTTCCAACACTGACTGTACTGGTATACAGGTGTGGAGTTCCAACACTGACTGTACTGGTATGCAGTTATGGGGTTCCGACACTGACTGTACTAGTATACAGGTGCGGGGTTGCAACACTGACTGTACTAGTATACAGGTGTGAGGTTCCAACACTGACTGTACTAGTATACAGGTGTGGGGTTCCAACAGTGACTGTACTTGTATACAGGTGTGGGGTTCCAACACTGACTGCACTAGTATACAGGTGTACATGTATGGGGTTCCTACACTGCCTGTACTAGTATACAGGTATGGGGTTTCAACACTGACTGTACTGGTATACAGGTGTGGTGTTCCAACACTGACTGTACTAGTATACAGGTGTGGGGTTCCAACACTCACTGTACTAGTGTACAGGTGTGGGGTTCAAACACTGACTGTACTAGTATACAGGTGTGGGGTTCCAACACTGACTGTAATAGTGTACAGATGTGGGGTTCCAACACTGTCTGTACTTTTATACAGGTATTGGGTTTCAACACTGACTGTAATAGTGTACAGGTGTGGGGTTCCAACACTGACCGTACAAGTGTACAGGTGTTGTGTACCAACACTGACTGTACTAGTATACAGGTGTGGTGTTCCAACACTGACTGTACTAGTATACAGGTGTGGGGTTCCAACACTGACTGTACAAGTATACAGGTGTGTGGTTCCAACACTGACTGTAGTAGTATACAGGTGTGCGGTTCCAACACTGACTGTACATGTATACAGGTGTGGGGCTCCAACACTGACTGTACCAGTATACAGGTGTGGGGTTCCAACACTGACTGTATTAGTATACAGGTGTGGGGTTCCAACACTGACTGTACTAGTATACAGGTGTGGGGTTCCAACACTGACTGTACTTGTATACAGGTGTGGGGTGACAACATTGACTGTACTGGTATACAGGTGTGGAGTTCCAACACTGACTGTACTGGTATGCAGGTATGGGGTTCCAACACTCACTGTACTGGTATACAGGTGTGGGGTTCCAACACTGACTGTACTAGTATACAGGTGTGGGGTTCCAACACTGACTGTACTAGTATACAGGTGTGGGGTTCCAACACTGACTGTACTAGTATACAGGTGTGGGGCTCCAACACTGACTGTACCAGTATACAGGTGTGGGGTTCCAATACTGACTGTACTGGTATACATGTGTTGGGTTCCAACACTGACTGTACTAGTATACAGGTGTGGGGTTCCAACACTGACTGTACCAGTATACAGGTGTGGGGTTCCAACACTGACTGTACTGGTATACATGTGTTGGGTTCCAACACTGACTGTACTAGTATACAGGTGTGGGGTTCCAACACTGACTGTACTTGTATACAGGTGTGGGGTTCCAACACTAACTGTACTGGTATACAGGTGTGGAGTTCCAACACTGACTGTACTAGTATGCAGGTATGGAGTTCCAACACTCACTGTACTGGTATACAGGTGTGGGGTTCCAACACTGACTGTACTAGTATACAGGTGTGGGGTTCCAACACGGACTGTACTAGTATACAGGTGTAAGGTTCCAACACTGACTGTACTAGTATACAGGTGTGGGGTTCCAACACTGACTGTACTGGTATACAGGTGTGGAGTTCCAACACTGACTGTACTGGTATGCAGATATGGGGTTCCAACACTGACTGTACTGGTATGCAGGTATGGGGTTCCAACACTCACTGTACTGGTATACAGGTGTGGGGTTCCAACACTGACTGTACTAGTATACAGGTGTGGGGTTCCAACACTGACTGTACTAGTATACAGGTGTGGGGTTCCAACACTGACTGTACTAGTATACAGGTGTGGGGCTCCAACACTGGCTGTACCAGTATACAGGTGTGGGGTTCCAACACTGACTGTACTGGTATACATGTGTTGGGTTCCAACACTGACTGTACTAGTATACAGGTGTGGGGTTCCAACACTGACTGTACTTGTATACAGGTGTGGGGTTCCAACACTGACTGTACTAGTATACAGGTGTGGGGTTCCAACACGGACTGTACTAGTATACAGGTGTAAGGTTCCAACACTGACTGTACTAGTATACAGGTGTGGGGTTCCAACACTGACTGTACTGGTATACAGGTGTGGAGTTCCAACACTGACTGTACTAGTATACAGGTGTACATGTATGGGGTTCCTACACTGCCTGTACTAGTATACAGGTATGGGGTTTCAACACTGACTGTACTGGTATACAGGTGTGGTGTTCCAACACTGACTGTACTAGTATACAGGTGTGGGGTTCCAACACTCACTGTACTAGTGTACAGGTGTGGGGTTCAAACACTGACTGTACTAGTATACAGGTGTGGGGTTCCAACACTGACGGTACTAGTGTACAGATGTGGGGTTCCAACACTGTCTGTACTTTTTATACAGGAATTGGGTTTCAACACTGACTGTACTAGTGTACAGGTGTGGGGTTCCAACACTGTCTGTACTTTTATACAGGTATTGGGTTTCAACACTGACTGTACTAGTGTACAGGTGTGGGGTTCCAACACTGACCGTACAAGTGTACAGGTGTAGTGTACCAACACTGACTGTACTAGTATACAGGTGTGGGGTTCCAACACTGACTGTAGTAGTATACAGGTGTGCAGTTCCAACACTGACTGTAGTAGTATACAGATGTGGGGCTCCAACACTGACTGTACCAGTATACAGGTGTGGGGTTCCAACACTGACTGTATTAGTATACAGGTGTGGGGTTCCAACACTGACTGTAATAGTATACAGGTGTGGGGTTCCAACACTGACTGTACTTGTATACAGGTGTGGGGTTCCAACATTGACTGTACTGGTATACAGGTGTGGAGTTCCAACACTGACTGTACTGGTATGCAGGTATGGGGTTCCAACACTCACTGTACTGGTATACAGGTGTGGTGTTCCAACACTGACTGTACTAGTATACAGGTGTGGGGTTCCAACACTGACTGTACTAGTATACAGGTGTGGGGTTCCAACACTGACTGTACTAGTATACAGGTGTGGGGCTCCAACACTGACTGTACCAGTATACAGGTGTGGGGTTCCAACACTGACTGTACTGGTATACATGTGTTAGGTTCCAACACTGACTGTACTAGTATACAGGTGTGGGGTTCCAGCACTGACTGTACAAGTATATAGGTGTGGGGTTCCAACACGGACTGTACTAGTATACAGGTGTGAAGTTCTAAAACTGACTGTACTAGTATACAGGTTTGGGGTTGCAACACTAACTGTACTAGTATACAGGTGTGGGGTTGCAATAGTGACTGTACTGGTTTACAGGTGTGGGGTTCAAACACTGACTGTACTAGTATACAGGTGTGGGGTTCCAACACTGACTGTACAAGTATACAGGTGTAGGGTTGCAACACTGACTGTACTGGTATACAGGTGTGGGGTTCCAACACTGACTGTACTGGTATACAGGTGTGGGGTTCCAACACTGACTGTACTGGTATGCAGGTATGGGGTTCCAACACTCAATGTACTGGTATACAGGTGTGGGGTACCAACACTGACTGTACTAGTATACAGGTGTGGGGTTCCAACACTGACTGTACGAGTATACATGTGTGGGGTTGCAACACTGACTGTACTAGTATACAGGTGTGGGGTTCCAACACTGACTGTACTAGTATACAGGTGTGGGGTTCCAACACTGACTGTACTTGTATACAGGTGTGGGGTTCCAACACTGACTGTACTGGTATACAGATGTGGGGTTCCAACACTGACTGTACTGGTATACAGGTGTTGGGTTCCAACACTGACAGTAGTAGTATACAGGTGTGGGGTTTCAACACTGACTGTACTTGTATACAGGTGTGGGGTTCCAACACTGACTGTACTAGTATACAGGTGTGGGGTTCCAACACTGACTGTTCTAGTATACAGGTGTGGGGTTCCAACACTGACTGTAGTAGTATACAGGTGTGCGGTTCCAACACTGACTGTACTAGTATACAGGTGTGGGGTTCCAACACTGACTGTACTTGTATACAGGTGTGGGGTTCCAACACTGACTGCACTGGTATACAGGTGTGGGGTTCCAACACTGACTGTACTGGTATGCAGGTATGGGGTTCCAACACTCACTGTACTGGTATACAGGTGTGGGGTACCAACACTGACTGTACTAGTATACAGGTGTGTGTTTGCAACACTGACTGTACTGGTATACAGGTGTGGGGTTCCAACACTGACTGTATTAGTATACATGTGTGGGGTTCCAACACGGACTGTACTAGTATACAGGTGTGAGGTTCCAACACTGACTGTACTAGTATACAGGTGTGGGGTTCCAGCACTGACTGTACAAGTATGCAGGTGTGGGGTTCCAACACGGACTGTACAAGTATACAGGTGTGAGGTTCCAAAACTGACTGTACTAGTATACAGGTGTGGGGTTGCAACACTAACTGTACTAGTATACAGGTGTGGGGTTGCAATAGTGACTGTACTGGTATACAGGTGTGGGGTTCAAACACTGACTGTACTAGTATACAGGTGTGGGGTTCCAACACTGACTGAACTAGTATACAGGTGTGGGGTTGCAACACTGACTGTACTAGTATACAGGTGTGGGGTTCCAACACTGACTGTACTAGTATACCGGTGTGAGGTTCCAACACTGACTGTACTAATATACAGGTGTGGGGTTCCAACACTGACTGTACTTGTATACAGGTGTGGGGTTCCAACACTGACTGTACTGGTATACAGGTGTGGGGTTCCAACACTGACTGTACTGGTATGCAGGTATGGGGTTCCAACACTCACTGTACTGGTATACAGGTGTGGGGTTGCAACACTGTATTGGTATACAGGTGTGGGGTTCCAACACTGACTGTACTAGTATACAGGTGTGGGGTTGTAACACTGACTGTACTAGTATCCAGGTGTGGGGTTCCAACACTGACTGTACTAGTATACAGGTGTGGGGTTCCAACACTGACTGTACTTGTATACAGGTGTGGGGTTCCAACACTGACTGTACTGGTATACAGGTGTGGGGTTCCAACACTGACTGTACTAGTATACAGGTGTTGGGTTGCAACACTGACTGTACTAGTATACAGGTGTGGGGTTCCACCACTGACTGTACTAGTATACAGGTGTGAGGTTCCAACACTGACTGTACTTGTATACAGGTGTGGGGTTCCAACACTGACTGCACTGGTATACAGGTGTGGGGTTCCAACACTGACTGTACTGGTATGCAGGTATGGGGTTCCAACACTCACTGTACTGGTATACAGGTGTGGGGTACCAACACTGACTGTACTAGTATACAGGTGTGGGGTTCCAACACTGACTGTACGAGTATACATGTGTGGGGTGGCAACACTGACTGTACTAGTATACAGGTGTGGGGTTCCAACACTGACTGTACTAGTATACAGGTGTGGGGTTGTAACACTGACTGTACTAGTATCCAGGTGTGGGGTTCCAACACTGACTGTACTAGTATACAGGTGTGGGGTTCCAACACTGACTGTACTTGTATACAGGTGTGGGGTTCCAACACTGACTGTACTGGTATACAGGTGTGGGGTTCCAACACTGACTGTACTAGTATACAGGTGTTGGGTTGCAACACTGACTGTACTAGTATACAGGTGTGGGGTTCCAACACTGACTGTACTAGTATACAGGTGTGTGGTTCCAACACTGACTGTACTTGTATACAGGTGTGGGGTTCCAACACTGACTGCACTGGTATACAGGTGTGGGGTTCCAACACTGACTGTACTGGTATGCAGGTATGGGGTTCCAACACTCACTGTACTGGTATACAGGTGTGGGGTACCAACACTGACTGTACTAGTATACAGGTGTGGGGTTCCAACACTGACTGTACTAGTATACATGTGTGGGGTGGCAACACTGACTGTACTAGTATACAGGTGTGGGGTTCCAACACTGACTGTACTAGTATACAGGTGTGGGGTTCCAACACTGACTGTACTTGTATACAGGTGTGGGGTTCCAACACTGACTGTACTGGTATACAGGTGTGGAGTTCCAACACTGACTGTACTGATATGCACGTATGGGGTTCCAACACTCACTGTACTGGTATACAGGTGTGGGGGTACCAACACTGACTGTACTAGTATACAGGTGTGGGGTTCCAACACTGACTGTACTTGTATACAGGTGTGGGGTTCCAACACTGACTGTACTAGTATACAGGTGTGGGGTTCCAACACGGACTGTACTAGTATACAGGTGTAAGGTTCCAACACCGACTGTACTAGTATACAGGTGTGGGGTTCCAACACTGACTGTACTAGTATACAGGTGTGGGGTTCCAACACTGACTGTACTAGTATACAGGTGTGGGGTTCCAACACTGACTGTACTTGTATACAGGTGTGGGGTTCCAACACTGACTGTACTGGTATACAGGTGTGGAGTTCCAACACTGACTGTACTGGTATGCAGGTATGGGGTTCCAACACTCACTGTACTGGTAGACAGGTGTGGGGTTCCAACACTTACTGTACTAGTATACAGGTGTGGGGTTCCAACACTGACTGTACTAGTATACAGGTGTGGGGTTGCAACACTGACTGTACTAGTATACAGGTGTGGGGTTCCAACACTGACTGTACTAGTATACAGGTGTGGGGTTCCAACACAGACTGTACTTGTATACAGGTGTGGGGTTTCAACACAGACTGTACTGGTATACAGGTGTGGGGTTGCAACACTGACTGTACTAGTATGCAGGTGTGGGTTTCCAACACTGACAGTACTAGTATACAGGTGTGGGGTTGCAACACTGACTGTACTAGTATACAGGTGTGGGGTTCCAACACTGACTGTACTAGTATACAGGTATGGGGTTCCAACACTTACTGTACTAGTATACAGGTGTGGGGTTCCAACACTGACTGTACTTGTATACAGGTGTGGGGTTCCAACACTGACTGTACTGGTATACAGGTGTGGAGTTCCAACACTGACTGTACTAGTATACAGGTATGGGGTTCCAACACTTACTGTACTAGTGTACAGGTGTGGGGTTCAAACACTGTCTGTAATTGTATACAGGTGTGGGGTTCCAACACTGACTGTACTAGCATACAGGTATGGGGTTTCAACTCTGACTGTACTAGTATACAGGTGTGGGGTTCCAACACTGACTGTACTAGTATACAGGTGTGGGGTTCCAACACTGACTGTACTTGTATACAGGTGTGTGGTTCCAACACAGACTGTACTGGTATACAGGTGTGGGGTTGCAACACTGACTGTACTAGTTTACAGGTGTCGGGTTCCAATACTGACTGTACTAGTATACAGGTGTGGGGTTGCAACACTGACTGTACTAGTATACAGGTGTGGGGTTCCAACACTGACTGTACTAGTATACAGGTGTGGGGTTCCAACACTGACTGTACTAGTATACAGGTGTGGGGTTCCAACACTGACTGTACTTGTATACAGGTGTGGGGTTCCAACACTGACTGTACTGGTATACAGGTGTGGAGTTCCAACACTGACTGTAATGGTATGCAGGTATGGGGTTCCAACACTCACTGTACTGGTATACAGGTGTGGGGTTCCAACACTGACTGTACTAGTATACAGGTGTGGGGTTGCATCACTGACTGTACTAGTATACAGGTGTGGGGTTGCAACACTGACTGTACCAGTATACAGGTGTGGGGTTCCAACACTGACTGTATTAGTATACAGGTGTGGGGTTCCAACACTGACTGTACTAGTATACAGGTGTGGGGTTCCAACACTGACTGTACTTGTATACAGGTGTGGGGTTCCAACATTGACTGTACTGGTATACAGGTGTGGAGTTCCAACACTGACTGTACTGGTATGCAGGTATGGGGTTCCAACACTCACTGTACTGGTATACAGGTGTGGGGTTCCAACACTGACTGTACTAGTATACAGGTGTGGGGTTCCAACATGACTGTACTAGTATACAGGTGTGTGGTTGCAACACTGACTGTACTAGTATACAGGTGTGAGGTTCCAACACTGACTGTACTAGTATACAGGTGTGGGGTTCCAACACTGACTGTACTAGTATACAGGTGTGGGGTTCCAACACTGACTGTACTTGTATACAGGTGTGGGGTTCCAACACAGACTGTACTGGTATACAGGTGTGGGGATGCAACACTGACTGTACTAGTATACAGGTGTGGGGTTGCAACACTGACTGTACTAGTATACAGGTGTGGGGTTGCAACACTGACTGTACTAGTATACAGGTGTGGGGTTCCAACACTGACTGTACTAGTATACAGGTGTGGGGTTCCAACACTGACTGTACTAGTATACAGGTGTGGGGTTCCAACACTGACTGTACTTGTATACAGTTGTGGGGTTCCAACACTGACTGTACTGGTATACAGGTGTGGAGTTCCAACACTGACTGTATTAGTATACAGGTATGGGGTTCCAACACTCACTGTACTAGTATACAGGGGTGAGGTTGCAATACTGACTGTACTAGTATACAGGTGTGGGGTTCAAACACTGACTGTACTAGTATACAGGTGTGGGGTTCCAACATTGACTGTACTAGTATACAGGTGTGGGGTTCCAACACTGACTGTACTTGTATACAGGTGTGGGGTTCCAACACTGACTGTACTGGTATACAGGTGTGGAGTTCCAACACTGACTGTACTGGTATGCAGGTATGGGGTTCCAACACTCACTGCACTGGTATACAGGTGTGGGGTTCCAACACTGACTGTACTAGTATACAGGTGTGGGGTTCCAACACTGACTGTACTAGTATACAGGTGTGGGTTTGTAACACTGACTGTACTGGTATACAGGTGTGGGTTTCCAACACTGACTGTATTAGTATACAGGTGTGGGGTTCCAACACGGACTGTACTAGTATACAGGTGTGAGGTTCCAACACTGACTATACTAGTATACAGGTGTGGGGTTCCAGCACTGACTGTACAAGTATACAGGTGTGGGGTTCCAACACGGACTGTACTAGTATACTGGTGTGAGGTTCCAAAACTGACTGTACTAGAATACAGGTGTGGGGTTGCAACACTAACTGTACTAGTATACAGGTGTGGGGTTGCAATAGTGACTGTACTGGTATACAGGTGTGGGGTTCAAACAATGACTGTACTAGTATACAGGTGTGGGGTTGCAACACTGACTGTACTAGTATACAGGTGTTGGGTTGCAACACTGACTGTACTAGTATACAGGTGTGGGGTTCTAACACTGACTGTACTAGTATACATGTGTGAGGTTCCAACACTGACTGTACTAGTATACAGGTGTGGGGTTCCAACACTGACTGTACTTGTATACAGATGTGGGGTTCCAACACTGTCTGTACTGGTATACAGGTGTGGGGTTCCAACACTGACTGTACTGGTATACAGGTGTGGGGTTCCAACACTCACTGTACTGGTATACAGGTGTGGGGTACCAACACTGACTGTACTAGTATACAGGTGTGGGGTTCCAACACTGACTGTACTAGTATACATGTGTGGGGTTCCAACACTGACTGTATTAGTATACAGGTGTGAGGTTCCAACACTGACTGTACTATTATACTGGTGTGAGGTTCCAACACTGACTGTACTAGAATACAGGTGTGGGGTTCCAGCACTAACTGTACTAGTGTACAGGTGTGGGGGTCCAATACTGACTGTACTAGTATACAGGTGTGGTGTTCCAACACTGACTGTACTAGTGTACAGGTGTGGGGTTCCAACACTGACTGTACTAGTGTACAGGTGTGGGGTTGCAACACTGACTGTACTAGTGTACAGGTGTGGGGTTGCAATACTAACTGTACTAGTATACAGGTGTGGGGTTCCAACACTGACTGTATTAGTATACAGGTGTGGAGTTCCAACACTGACTGTACAAGTATACAGGTGTGGGGTTCCAACACTGACTGTATTAGTATACAGGTGTGGGGTTCCAACACTGACTGTACTAGTATACAGGGGTGAGGTTGCAATACTAACTGTACTAGTATACAGGTGTGCGGTTCCAACACTGACTGTATTAGTATACAGGTGTGGGGTTCCAACACTGACTGTACTAGTATACAGGTGTGCGGTTCCAACACTGACTGTATTAGTATACAGGTGTGGGGTTCCAACACTGACTGTACAAGTATACAGGTGTGGTGTTCCAACACTGACTGTACTAGTATACAGGTGTGGGGTTCCCAACACTGACTGTACTAATATACAGGTGTGGGGTTCCAACACTGACTGTACTAGTATACAGGTGTGGGGGTTGCAACACTGACTGTACTAGTATACAGGTGTGGGGTTCCAACACTGACTGTATTAGTATACATGTGTGGGGTTCCAACACGGACTGTACTAGTGTACAGGTGTGAGGTTCCAACACTGACTGTACTAGTATACAGGTGTGGGGTTCCAGCACTGACTGTACAAGTATACAGGTGTGGGGTTCCAACACGGACTGTACAAGTATACAGGTGTGAGGTTCCAAAACTGACTGTACTAGTATACAGGTGTGGGGTTGCAACACTAACTGTACTAGTATACAGGTGTGGGGTTGCAATAGTGACTGTACTGGTATACAGGTGTGGGGTTCAAACACTGACTGTACTAGTATACAGGTGTGGGGTTCCAACACTGACTGAACTAGTATACAGGTGTGGGGTTGCAACACTGACTGTACTAGTATACAGGTGTGGGGTTCCAACACTGACTGTACTAGTATACCGGTGTGAGGTTCCAACACTGACTGTACTAATATACAGGTGTGGGGTTCCAACACTGACTGTACTTGTATAAAGGTGTGGGGTTCCAACACTGACTGTACTGGTATGCAGGTATGGGGTTCCAACACTCACTGTACTGGTATACAGGTGTGGGGTTGCAACACTGACTGTATTGGTATACAGGTGTGGGGTTCCAACACTGACTGTACTAGTATACAGTTGTGGGGTTGTAACACTGACTGTACTAGTATACAGGTGTGGGGTTGTAACACTGACTGTACTAGTATCCAGGTGTGGGGTTCCAACACTGACTGTACTAGTATACAGGTGTGGGGTTCCAACACTGACTGTACTTGTATACAGGTGTGGGGTTCCAACACTGACTGTACTGGTATACAGGTGTGGGGTTCCAACACTGACTGTACTAGTATACAGGTGTTGGGTTGCAACACTGACTGTACTAGTATACAGGTGTGGGGTTCCAACACTGACTGTACTAGTATACAGGTGTGAGGTTCCAACACTGACTGTACTTGTATACAGGTGTGGGGTTCCAACACTGACTGCACTGGTATACAGGTGTGGGGTTCCAACACTGACTGTACTGGTATGCAGGTATGGGGTTCCAACACTCACTGTACTGGTATACAGGTGTGGGGTACCAACACTGACTGTACTAGTATACAGGTGTGGGGTTCCAACACTGACTGTACGAGTATACATGTGTGGGGTGGCAACACTGACTGTACTAGTATACAGGTGTGGGGTTCCAACACTGACTGTACTAGTATACAGGTGTGGGGTTCCAACACTGACTGTACTTGTATACAGGTGTGGGGTTCCAACACTGACTGTACTGGTATACAGGTGTGGAGTTCCAACACTGACTGTACTGGTATGCAGGTATGGGGTTACAACACTCACTGTACTGGTATACAGGTGTGGGGTTCCAACACTGACTGTACTAGTATACAGGGGTGGGGTTGCAATACTAACTGTACTAGTATACAGGTGTGCGGTTCCAACACTGACTGTATTAGTATACAGGTGTGGGGTTCCAACACTGACTGTACTAGTATACATGTGTGCGGTTCCAACACTGACTGTATTAGTATACAGGTGTGGGGTTCCAACACTGACTGTACAAGTATACAGGTGTGGTGTTCCAACACTGACTGTACAAGTATACAGGTGTGGGGTTCCAACACTGACTGTATTAGTATATAGGTGTGGGTTTCCAACACTGACTGTACTAGTATACAGGTGTGTTCCAACACTGACTGTACAAGTGTACAGATGTGGGGTTCCAACACTGACTGTACTAGTATACTGGTGCGGGGTTCCAACACTGACTATACTAGTATACAGGTGTGGGGTTCCAACACTAACTGTATTAGTATACAGGTGTGGGGTTCCAACACTGACTGTACTATTATACAGGTGTGGGGTTCCAACAATGACTGTACTAGTATACAGGTGTGGGGTTCCAACAATGACTGTATTAGTGTACAGGTGTGGGGTTCCAACACTGACTGTACTAGTGTACAGATGTGGGGTTCCAACACTGACTGTACAAGTATACAGGTGTGGGGATCCAACACTGACTGTACTAGTATACAGGTGTGGGGTTGCAACACTGACTGTACTAGTATACAGGTGAGGGGTTGCAACACTGACTGTACTAATATACAGGTGTGGGGTTCCAACACTGACTGTATTAGTGTACAGGTGTGGGGTTCCAACACTGACTGTACTAGTGTACAGGTGTGGGGTTCCAACACAGACTGTACAAGTATACAGGTGTGGGGTTCCAACACTGACTGTACTAGTATACAGGTGTGAGTTCCAACACTGACTGTACTTGTATACAGGTGTGGGGTTCCAACACTGACTGTACTAGTATACAGGTGTGGGGTTGCAACACTGACTGTACTAGTATACAGGTGTGGGGTTCCAACACTGACTGTACTAGTATACAGGTGTGGGGTTCCAACACTGACTGTACTAGTATACAGGTGTGGGGTTCCAACACTGACTGTACTTGTATACAGGTGTGGGGTTCCAACACTGACTGTACTGGTATACAGGTGTGGAGTTCCAACACTGACTGTACTGGTATGCAGTTATGGGGTTCCAAAACTCACTGTACTGGTATACAGGTGTGGGGTTCCAACACTGACTGTACTAGTATACAGGTGTGGGGTTCCAACACTGACTGTACTAGTATACAGGTGTGGGGTTCCAACACTGACTGTACTGGTATACAAGTGTGGGGTTCCAACACTGACTGTACTAGTATACAGGTGTGGGGTTCCAACACTGACTGTACTAGTATACAGGTGTGGGGTTCCAGCACTGACTGTACATGTATACAGGTGTGGGGTTCCAACACGGACTGTACTAGTATACTGGTGTGAGGTTCCAAAACTGACTGTACTAGAATACAGGTGTGGGGTTGCAACACTAACTGTAATAGTATACAGGTGTGGGGTTGCAATAGTGACTGTACTGGTATACAGGTGTGGGGTTCAAACAATGACTGTACTAGTATACAGGTGTGGGGTTGCAACACTGACTGTACTAGTATACAGGTGTTGGGTTGCAACACTGACTGTACTAGTATACAGGTGTGGGGTTCCAACACTGACTGTAATAGTATACATGTGTGAGGTTCCAACACTGACTGTACTAGTATACAGGTGTGGGGTTCCAACACTGACTGTACTTGTATACAGGTGTGGGGTTCCAACACTGTCTGTACTGGTATACAGGTGTGGGGTTCCAACACTGACTGCACTGGTATGCAGGTATGGGGTTCCAACACTCACTGTACTGGTATACAGGTGTGGGGTACCAACACTGACTGTACTAGTATACAGGTGTGGGGTTCCAACACTGACTGTACGAGTATACATGATGTGGGGTTGCAACACTGACTGTATTAGTATACAGGTGTGAGGTCCAGCATG
>NW_003148705.1:0-22134 GCF_000003605.2 Saccoglossus kowalevskii
CACATATTATATTGTGTGATGGTGACTGAGATGATAGAAGACTAGCCCATACTTATTATATTGTTTGACGGTGACTGAGATTATAGAAGACTAGCTCATACATATCATATTGTGTGACGGTGACTGAGATGATAAAAGACCACCCCATACATAATTAATTGTGTGACGGTGACTGAGATGATAGAAGACTAGCCCATACCTGTTATATTGTGTGACGGTGACTGAGATGATAGAAGAATATGCCATACCTATTATATTGTGTGACGGTGACTGAGATGATAGAAGACTAGCCCATGCATATTATATTGTGTGATGGTGACTGAGATGATAGAAGACTAGCCCATACTTATTATATTGTTTGACGGTGACTGAGATTATAGAAGACTAGCTCATACATATCATATTGTGTGACGGTGACTGAGATGATAAAAGACCACCCCATACATAATTAATTGTGTGACGGTGACTGAGATGATAGAAGACTAGCCCATACATATTATATTTTGTGACCGTCACTGAGATGATAGAAGACTAGCCCATACCTATTATATTGTTTGACGGTGACTGAGATGATAGAAGGCTAGCCCATACCTATTATATTGTGTGACCGTCACTGAGATGATAGAAGACTAGCCCATACATATTATATTGTGTGGTAGTGACTGAGATAAAAGAAGACTAGACCATACATATTATATTGTTTGACGGTGATTGAGATGATAGAAGACTAGCCCATACATATTATATTGTGTGGCAGTGACTGAGATGATAGAAGACTAGCCCATACCTATTATATTGTGTGACCGTCACTGAGATGATAGAAGACTAGCCCATACATATTATATTGTGTGACCGTCACTGAGATGATAGAAGACTAGCCCATACCTATTATATTGTTTGACGGTGACTGAGATGATAGAAGAATAGCCCATACCTATTATATTGTTTGATGGTGACTGAGATGATAGGAGAATAGGCCATACCTATTATATTGTGTGACAGTGACTGAGATGATAAAAGACTAGCCCATACCTATTATATTGTGTGACGGTGGCTGAGATGATAGAAGACCAGCCCATACATATTATATTGTGTGGCAGTGACTGAGATGATAGAAGACTAGCCCATACCTATGATATTGTGTGACGGTGACTGAGATGATAGAAGAATAGACCATACCTATTATATTGTGTGACGGTGACTGAGATGATAGAAGACCAGCCCATACATATTATATTGTGTGACGGTGACTGAAATGATAGAAGACTAGCCCATACATATTATATTGTGTGACGGTGACTGAGATGATAAAAGACTAGCCCATACCTATTATATTGTGTGATGGTGACTGAGATTATAGAAGACTAACTCATACGTATTATATTGTGTGACAGTGACTGAGATGATAGAAGATCAGCCCATACATATTATATTGTATGACGGTGACTGAGATGATAGAAGACCAGCCCATACCTATTATATTGTTTGATGGTGACTTAGATTATAGAAGACTAGCCCATACATATTATATTGTGAAACGGTGACTGAAACGATAGAAGACTATCCCATACATATTATATTGTGTGGTAGTGACTGAGATAAAAGAAGACTAGCCCATACCTATTATATTATGTGACGGTGACTGAGATGATAGAAGACCAGCCCATACGTATTATATTGTGTGACGGTGACTGAGATGATAGAAGACTAGCCTATGCATATTATATTGTGTTATGGTGACTGAGATGATAGGTGACTAGCCCAAATGTATTATATTGTGTGATGGTGACTGCGTTGATAAAAGACCAGCCCATACGTATTATATTGTTTGACGGTGACTGAGATTATAGAAGACTAGCCCATACCTGTTATATTGTGTGACGGTGATTGAGATGATAGAGGAATATGCCATACCTATTATATTGTGTGACGGTGACTGAGATGATAGAAGACTAGCCCATGCATATTATATTGTGTGATGGTGACTGAGATGATAGAAGACTAGCCCATACATATTATATTGTGTGATGGTGACTGAGATGATAGAAGACTAGCCCATACATATTATATTGTGTGACGGTGACTGAGATGATAGAAGACTAGCCCATACATATTATATTGTGTGACGGTGACTGAGATGATAGAAGAATAGGCCATACATATTATATTGTGTGACGGTGACTGAGATGATAGAAGACTAGCCCATGCATATTATATTGTGTGACGGTGACTGAGATGATAGAAGACTAGCCCATACTAATTATATTGTTTGATGGTGACTGAGATTATAGAAGACTAGCTCATACATATCATATTGTGTGACGGTGACTGAGATGATAAAAGACCACCCCATACATAATTTATTGTGTGACGGTGACTGAGATGATAGAAGACTAGCCCATACATATTATATTTTGTGACCGTCACTGAGATGATAGAAGACTAGCCCATACCTATTATATTGTTTGACGGTGACTGAGATGATAGAAGACTAGCCCATACCTATTATATTGTGTGACCGTCACTGAGATGATAGAAGACTAGCCCATACATATTATATTGTGTGACAGTGGCTGAGATGATAGAAGACTAGGCCATACATATTATATTGTTTGACGGTGATTGAGATGATAGAAGACTAGCCCATACATATTATATTGTGTGAGCAGTGACTGAGATGATAGAAGACTAGCCCATACCTATTATATTGTGTGATGATGACTGAGATGATAGAAGACCAGCCCATACATATTATATTGTGTGGCAGTGACTGAGATGATAGAAGACTAGCCCATACATATTATATTGTGTGACGGTGACTGAGATGATAGAAGACCAGCCCATACATATTATATTGTTTGACGGTGACTGAGATGATAGAAGACCAGCCCATACATATTATATTGTGTGGCAGTGACTGAGATGATAGAAGACTAGCCCATACATATTATATTGTGTGACGGTGACTGAGATGATAGAAGACCAGCCCATACCTATTATATTGTTTGACGGTGACTGAGATTATAGAAGACTAGCCCATACATATTATATTGTGTGACGGTGACTGAGATGATAGAAGAATATGCCATACCTATTATATTGTGTGACGGTGACTGAGATGATAGAAGAATTGGCCATACCTATTATATTGTGTGACGGTGACTGAGATGATAGAAGAATATGCCATACCTATTATATTGTGTGACGGTGACAGAGATGATAGAAGACGAGTCCATACATATTATATTGCGTGACGGTGACTGAGATGATAGAAGAATATGCCATACCTATTATATTGTGTGACGGTGACTGAGATGATAGAAGAATAGGCCATACCTATTATATTGTGTGACGGTGACTGAGATGATAGAAGAATAGGCCATACCTATTATATTGGGTGACGGTGACTGAGATGATAGAAGACTAGCCCATACCTATTATATTGTGTGTTGGTGACTGAGATGATAGAAGACTAGCCCATACTTATTATATTGTTTGACGGTGACTGAGATTATAGAAGACTAGCTCATACATATCATATTGTGTGACGGTGAATGAGATGATAAAAGACCACCCCATACATAAATAATTGTGTGACGGTGACTGAGATGATAGAAGACTAGCCCATACATATTATATTTTGTGACCGTCACTGAGATGATAGAAGACTAGCCCATACCTATTATATTGTTTGACGGTGACTGAGATGATAGAATACTAGCCCATACCTATTATATTGTGTGACCGTCACTGAGATGATAGAAGACTAGCCCATACATATTATATTGTGTGACAGTGACTGAGATGATAGAAGACTAGGCCATACATATTACATTGTTTGACGGTGATTGAGATGATAGAAGACTAGCCCATACATATTATATTGTGTGGCAGTGACTGAGATGATAGAAGACGAGCCCATACCTATTATATTGTGTGACCGTCACTGAGATGATAGAAGACTAGCCAATACCTATTATATTGTTTGACGGTGACAGAGATGATAGAAGACCAGCCCATACATATTATATTGTGTGACGGGGACTGAGTTGAAAGAAGACTAGGCCATACATATTATATTGTGTGACGGTTACTGAGATGAAAGAAGACTAGCCCATACATATTATATTGTGTGATGATGACTGAGATGATAGAAGACCAGCCCATACATATTATATTGTGTGATGATGACTGAGATGATAGAAGACCAGCCCATACATATTATATTGTGTGGCAGTGACTGAGATGATAGAAGACTAGCCCATACATATTATATTGTGTGACGGTGACTGAGATGATAGAAGACCAGCCCATACCTATTATATTGTTTGACGGTGACTGAGATTATAGAAGACTAGCCCATACATATTATATTGTGTGACGGTGACTGAGATGATAGAAGAATATGCCATAATTATTATATTGTGTGACGGTGACTGAGATGATAGAAGAATAGGCCATACCTATTATATTGTGTGACGGAGACTGAGATGATAGAAGAATATGCCATACCTATTATATTGTGTGACGGTGACAGAGATGATAGAAGACGAGTCCATACATATTATATTGCGTGACGGTGACTGAGATGATAGAAGAATATGCCATACCTATTATATTGTGTGACGGTGACTGAGATGATAGAAGAATAGGCCATACCTATTATATTGTGTGACGGTGACTGAGATGATAGAAGAATAGGCCATACCTATTATATTGGGTGACGGTGACTGAGATGATAGAAGACTAGCCCATACCTATTATATTGTGTGTTGGTGACTGAGATGATAGAAGACTAGCCCATACTTATTATATTGTTTGACGGTGACTGAGATTATAGAAGACTAGCTCATACATATCATATTGTGTGACGGTGAATGAGATGATAAAAGACCACCCCATACATAAAAAATTGTGTGACGGTGACTGAGATGATAGAAGACTAGCCCATACATATTATATTTTGTGACCGTCACTGAGATGATAGAAGACTAGCCCATACCTATTATATTGTTTGACGGTGACTGAGATGATAGAATACTAGCCCATACCTATTATATTGTGTGACCGTCACTGAGATGATAGAAGACTAGCCCATACATATTATATTGTGTGACAGTGACTGAGATGATAGAAGACTAGGCCATACATATTACATTGTTTGACGGTGATTGAGATGATAGAAGACTAGCCCATACATATTATATTGTGTGGCAGTGACTGAGATGATAGAAGACGAGCCCATACCTATTATATTGTGTGACCGTCACTGAGATGATAGAAGACTAGCCCATACATATTATATTGTGTGACCGTCACTGAGATGATAGAAGACTAGCCCATACCTATTATATTGTTTGACGGTGACTGAGATGATAGAAGAATAGCCCATACCTATTATATTGTTTGACAGTGACTGAGATGATAGAAGAATAGGCCATACCTATTATATTGTGTGACGGTGACAGAGATGATAAAAGACTAGCCCATACCTATTATATTGTGTGACGGTGGCTGAGATGATAGAAGACCAGCCCATACATATTATATTGTGTGGCAGTGACTGAGATGATAGAAGACTAGCCCATACCTATGATATTGTGTGACGGTGACTGAGATGATAGAAGAATAGGCCATACCTATTATATTGTGTGACGGTGACTGAGATGATAGAAGACCAGCCCATACATATTATATTGTGTGACGGTGACTGAAATGATAGAAGACTAGCCCATACATATTAAATTGTGTGACGGTGACTGAGATGATTAAAGACTAGCCCATACCTATTATATTGTGTGATGGTGACTGAGATTATAGAAGACTAGCTCATACGTATTATATTGTGTGACAGTGACTGAGATGATAGAAGATCAGCCCAAACATATTATATTGTATGACGGTGACTGAGATGATAGAAGACCAGCCCATACCTATTATATTGTTTGATGGTGACTGAGATTATAGAAGACTAGCCCATACATATTATATTATGAAACGGTGACTGAAACGATAGAAGACTAGCCCATACATATTATATTGTGTGGTAGTGACTGAGATAATAGAAGACTAGCCCATACCTATTATATTATGTGACGGTGACTGAGATGATAGAAGACCAGCCCATACATATTATATTGTGTGACGGTGACTGTGATGATAGAAGAATAGGCCATACCTATTATATTGTGTGACGGTGACTGAGATGATAGAAGACTAGCCCATACGTATTATATTGTGTGACGGTGACTGAGATGATAGAAGACAAGCCCATACCTATTATATTGTGTGACGGTGACTGAGATGATAGAAGACTAGCCTACACATTTTATATTGTGTGACGGTGACTGAGATGATAGAAGACTAGCCTATACATATTATATTGTGTGATGGTGACTGATATGATAGAAGACTAGCCCATACATATTATATTGTGTGACGGTGACTGAGATGATAGAAGACTAGCCCATACCTATTATATTGTGTGACGGTGACTGAGATGATAGAAGACTAGCCCATACGTATTATATTGTTTGACGGTGACTGAGATGATAGAAGACTAGCTCATACATATTATATTGTGTGACGGTGACTGAGATGCTAGAAGAATAGGCCATACCTATTATATTGTGTGATGGTGACTGAGATGATAGAAGACTAGCCCATACATATTATATTGTGTGACGGTGACTGAGATGATAGAAGAATATGCTATACCTACTATATTGTGTGACGGTGACTGAGATGATAGAAGAATATGCCATACCTATTATATTGTGTGACGGTGACTGAGATGATAGAAGACTAGCCCATGCATATTATATTGTGTGATGGTGACTGAGATGATAGAAGACTAGCCCATACTTATTATATTGTTTGACGGTGACTGAGATTATAGAAGACTAGCTCATACATATCATATTGTGTGACGGTGACTGAGATGATAAAAGACCACCCCATACATAATTAATTGTGTGACGGTGACTGAGATGATAGAAGACTAGCTCATACCTATTATATTGTGTGACCGTCACTGAGATGATAAAAGAATAGGCCATACATATTATATTGTGTGACGGTGACTGAGATGATAGAAGACTAGCCCATACATATTATATTGTGTGACGGTGACTGAGATTATAGAAGACTAGCCCATACATATTATATTGTTTGACGGTGATTGAGATGATAGAAGACTAGCCCATACATATTATATTGTGTGACGGTCACTGAGATGATAGAAGACTAGCCCATACCTATTATATTGTGTGACGGTGACTGAGATGATAGAAGACTAGCCCATACATATTATATTGTGTGACGGTGACTGAGATGATAGAAGAATATGCTATACCTACTATATTGTGTGACGGTGACTGAGATGATAGAAGAATATGCCATACCTATTATATTGTGTGACGGTGACTGAGATGATAGAAGACTAGCCCATGCATATTATATTGTGTGATGGTGACTGAGATGATAGAAGACTAGCCCATACTTATTATATTGTTTGACGGTGACTGAGATTATAGAAGACTAGCTCATACATATCATATTGTGTGACGGTGACTGAGATGATAAAAGACCACCCCATACATAATTAATTGTGTGACGGTGACTGAGATGATAGAAGACTAGCCCATACATATTATATTTTGTGACCGTCACTGAGATGATAGAAGACTAGCCCATACCTATTATATTGTTTGACGGTGACTGAGATGATAGAAGGCTAGCCCATACCTATTATATTGTGTGACCGTCACTGAGATGATAGAAGACTAGCCCATACATATTATATTGTGTGACAGTGACTGAGATGATAGAAGACTAGGCCATACATATTATATTGTTTGACGGTGATTGAGATGATAGAAGACTAGCCCATACATATTATATTGTGTGGCAGTGACTGAGATGATAGAAGACTAGCCATACCTATTATATTGTGTGACCGTCACTGAGATGATAGAAGACTAGCCCATACATATTATATTGTGTGACCGTCACTGAGATGATAGAAGACTAGCCCATACCTATTATATTGTTTGACGGTGACTGAGATGACAGAAGAATAGCCCATACCTATTATATTGTTTGACGGTGGCTGAGATGATAGAAGACCAGCCCATACATATTATATTGTGTGGCAGTGACTGAGATGATAGAAGACTAGCCCATACCTATGATATTGTGTGACGGTGACAGAGATGATAGAAGAATAGGCCATACCTATTATATTGTGTGACGGTGACTGAGATGATAGAAGACCAGCCCATACATATTATATTGTGTGACGGTGACTGAAATGATAGAAGACTAGCCCATACATATTATATTGTGTGATGGTGACTATGATGATAAAAGACTAGCCCATACCTATTATATTGTGTGATGGTGACTGAGATTATAGAAGACTAGCTCATACGTATTATATTGTGTGACAGTGACTGAGATGATAGAAGATCAGCCCATACATATTATATTGTATGACGGTGACTGAGATGATAGAAGACCAGCCCATACCTATTATATTGTTTGATGGTGACTGAGATTATAGAAGACTAGCCCATACATATTATATTGTAAAACGGTGACTGAAACGATAGAAGACAAGCCCATACATATTATATTGTGTGGTAGTGACTGAGATGATAGAAGACTAGCCCATACCTATTATATTATGTGACGGTGACTGAGATGATAGAAGACCAGCCCATACATATTATATTGTGTGACGGTGACTGTGATGATAGAAGAATAGGCCATACCTATTATATTGTGTGACGGTGACTGAGATGATAGAAGACTAGCCCATACGTATTATATTGTGTGACGGTGAATGAGATGATAGAAGACAAGCCCATACCGATTATATTGAGTGACGGTGACTGAGATGATAGAAGACCAGCCCATACGATATTATATTGTGTGACGGTGAGTGAGATGATAGAAGACCAGCCCATACCTATTATATTGTGTGATGGTGACTGAGATGATAGAAGACTAGCCCATACGTATTATATTGTGTGACGGTGAATGAGATGATAGAAGACAAGCCCATACCGATTATATTGAGTGACGGTGACTGAGATGATAGAAGACCAGCCCATACATATTATATTGTGTGACGGTGACTGAGATGATAGAAGACTAGCCTATGCATATTATATTGTGTTATGGTGACTGAGATGATAGGTGACTAGCCCATATGTATTATATTGTGTGATGGTGACTGCGTTGATAAAAGACCAGCCCATACCTATTATATTGTGTGACGGTGAGTGAGATGATAGAAGACCAGCCCATACCTATTATATTGTGAGACGGTGACTGAGATGATAGAAGAATATGTCATACCTATTATATTGTGTGACGGTGACTGAGATGATAGAAGACTAGCCTATACATATTATATTGTGTGATGGTGACTGAGATGATAGAAGACTAGCCCATACATATTATATTGTGTGACGGTCACTGAGATGATAGAAGACTAGCCCATACCTATTATATTGTGTGACGGTGACTGAGATGATAGAAGACTAGCCCATACGTATTATATTGTTTGACGGTGACTGAGATTATAGAAGACTAGCCCATACCTGTTATATTGTGTGACGGTGACTGTAATGATAGAAGAATAGGCCACACCTATTATATTGTATGACGGTGACTGAGATGATAGAAGACTAGCCCATGCATATTATATTGTGTGATGGTGACTGAGATGATAGAAGACTAGCCCATACTTATTATATTGTTTGACGGTGACTGAGATTATAGAAGACTAGCTCATACATATCATATTGTGTGACGGTGACTGAGATGATAAAAGACCACCCCATACATAATTAATTGTGTGACGGTGACTGAGATGATAGAAGACTAGCCCATACCTATTATATTGTTTGACGGTGACTGAGATGATAGAAGACTAGCCCATACCTATTATATTGTGTGACCGTCACTGAGATGATAGAAGAATAACCCATACATATTATATTGTGTGACAGTGACTGAGATGATAGAAGACTAGACCATACATATTATATTGTTTGATGGTGATTGAGATGATAGAAGACTAGCCCATACATATTATATTGTGTGGCAGTGACTGAGATGATAGAAGACTAGCCCATACCTATTATATTGTGTGACCGTCACTGAGATGATAGAAGACTAGCCCATACATATTATATTGTGTGACCGTCACTGAGATGATAGAAGACTAGCCCATACCTATTATATTGTTTGACGGTGACTGAGATGATAGAAGAATAGCCCATACCTATTATATTGTTTGATGGTGACTGAGATGATAGGAGAATAGGCCATACCTATTATATTGTGTGACAGTGACTGAGATGATAAAAGACTAGCCCATACATATTATATTGTGTGACGGTGGCTGAGATGATAGAAGACCAGCCCATACATATTATATTGTGTGGCAGTGACTGAGATGATAGAAGACTAGCCCATACCTATGATATTGTGTGACGGTGACTGAGATGATAGAAGAATAGACCATACCTATTATATTGTGTGACGGTGACTGAGATGATAGAAGACCAGCCCATACATATTATATTGTGTGACGGTGACTGAAATGATAGAAGACTAGCCCATACATATTATATTGTGTGATGGTGACTGCGTTGATAAAAGACCAGCCCATACGTATTATATTGTTTGACGGTGACTGAGATTATAGAAGACTAGCCCATACCTGTTATATTGTGTGACGGTGACTGAGATGATAGAGGAATATGCCATACCTATTATATTGTGTGACGGTGACTGAGATGATAGAAGACTAGCCCATGCATATTATATTGTGTGACGGTGACTGAGATGATAGAAGACTAGCCCATACTAATTATATTGTTTGATGGTGACTGAGATTATAGAAGACTAGCTCATACATATCATATTGTGTGACGGTGACTGAGATGATAAAAGACCACCCCATACATAATTAATTGTGTGACGGTGACTGAGATGATAGAAGACTAGCCCATACATATTATATTTTGTGACCGTCACTGAGATGATAGAAGACTAGCCCATACCTATTATATTGTTTGACGGTGACTGAGATGATAGAAGACTAGCCCATACCTATTATATTGTGTGACCGTCACTGAGATGATAGAAGACTAGCCCATACATATTATATTGTGTGACAGTGGCTGAGATGATAGAAGACTAGGCCATACATATTATATTGTTTGACGGTGATTGAGATGATAGAAGACTAGCCCATACATATTATATTGTGTGGCAGTGACTGAGATGATAGAAGACTAGCCCATACCTATTATATTGTGTGACCGTCACTGAGATGATAGAAGAATAGGCCATACCTATTATATTGTGTGACGGTGACTGAGATGATAGAAGACCAGCCCATACATATTATATTGTGTGACGGTGACTGAAATGATAGAAGACTAGCCCATACATATTATATTGTGTGATGGTGACTATGATGATAAAAGACTAGCCCATACCTATTATATTGTGTGATGGTGACTGAGATTATAGAAGACTAGCTCATACGTATTATATTGTGTGACAGTGACTGAGATGATAGAAGATCAGCCCATTCATATTATATTGTATGACGGTGACTGAGATGATAGAAGACCAGCCCATACCTATTATATTGTTTGATGGTGACTGAGATTATAGAAGAATAGCCCATACATATTATATTGTAAAACGGTGACTGAAACGATAGAAGACTAGCCCATACATATTATATTGTGTGGTAGTGACTGAGATAATAGAAGACTAGCCCATACCTATTATATTATGTGACGGTGACTGAGATGATAGAAGACCAGCCCATACATATTATATTGTGTGACGGTGACTGTGATGATAGAAGAATAGGCCATACCTATTATATTGTGTGACGGTGACTGAGATGAGAGAAGACTAGCCCATACGTATTATATTGTGTGACGGTGACTGAGATGATAGAAGACAAGCCCATACCGATTATATTGTGTGACGGTGACTGAGATGATAGAAGACCAGCCCATACATATTATATTGTGTGACGGTGACTGACATGATAGAAGACTAGCCTATGCATATTATATTGTGTTATGGTGACTGAGATGATAGGTGACTAGCCCATATGTATTATATTGTGTGATGGTGACTGCGTTGATAAAAGACCAGCCCATACCTATTATATTGTGTGACGGTGAGTGAGATGATAGAAGACCAGCCCATACCTATTATATTGTGAGACGGTGACTGAGATGATAGAAGAATATGTCATACCTATTATATTGTGTGACGGTGACTGAGATGATAGAAGACTAGCCTATACATATTATATTGTGTGACGGTGACTGAGATGATAGAAGACTAGCCTATACATATTATATTGTGTGATGGTGACTGAGATGATAGAAGACTAGCCCATACATATTATATTGTGTGACGGTGACTGAGATGATAGAAGACTAGCCCATACCTATTATATTGTGTGACGGTGACTGAGATGATAGAAGACTAGCCCATATGTATTATATTGTTTGACGGTGACTGAGATTATAGAAGACTAGCCCATACCTGTTATATTGTGTGACGGTGACTGTGATGATAGAAGAATAGGCCACACCTATTATATTGTATGACGGTGACTGAGATGATAGAAGACTAGCCCATGCATATTATATTGTGTGATGGTGACTGAGATGATAGAAGACTAGCCCATACTTATTATATTGTTTGACGGTGACTGAGATTATAGAAGACTAGCTCATACATATCATATTGTGTGACGGTGACTGAGATGATAAAAGACCACCCCATACATAATTAATTGTGTGACGGTGACTGAGATGATAGAAGTCTAGCCCATACATATTATATTTTGTGACCGTCACTGAGATGATAGAAGACTAGCCCATACCTATTATATTGTTTGACGGTGACTGAGATGATAGAAGACTAGCCCATACCTATTATATTGTGTGACCGTCACTGAGATGATAGAAGACTAGCCCATACATATTATATTGTGTGACAGTGACTGAGATGATAGAAGACTAGACCATACATATTATATTGTTTGACGGTGATTGAGATGATAGAAGACTAGCCCATACATATTATATTGTGTGGCAGTGACTGAGATGATAGAAGACTAGCCCATACCTATGATATTGTGTGACGGTGACTGAGATGATAGAAGAATAGGCCATACCTATTATATTGTGTGACGGTGACTGAGATGATAGAAGACCAGCCCATACATATTATATTGTGTGACGGTGACTGAAATGATAGAAGACTAGCCCATACATATTATATTGTGTGACGGTGACTGAGATGATAAAAGACTAGCCCATACCTATTATATTGTCTGATGGTGACTGAGATTATAGAAGACCAGCCCATACGTATTATATTGTTTGATGGTGACTGAGATTATAGAAGAATAGCCCATACATATTATATTGTAAAACGGTGACTGAAACGATAGAAGACTAGCCCATACATATTATATTGTGTGGTAGTGACTGAGATAATAGAAGACTAGCCCATACCTATTATATTATGTGACGGTGACTGAGATGATAGAAGACCAGCCCATACATATTATATTGTGTGACGGTGACTGTGATGATAGAAGAATAGGCCATACCTATTATATTGTGTGACGGTGACTGAGATGATAGAAGACTAGCCCATACGTATTATATTGTGTGACGGTGACTGAGATGATAGAAGACAAGCCCATACCGATTATATTGTGTGACGGTGACTGAGATGATAGAAGACCAGCCCATACATATTATATTGTGTGACGGTGACTGACATGATAGAAGACTAGCCTATGCATATTATATTGTGTTATGGTGACTGAGATGATAGGTGACTAGCCCATATGTATTATATTGTGTGATGGTGACTGCGTTGATAAAAGACCAGCCCATACCTATTATATTGTGTGACGGTGAGTGAGATGATAGAAGACCAGCCCATACCTATTATATTGTGAGACGGTGACTGAGATGATAGAAGAATATGTCATACCTATTATATTGTGTGACGGTGACTGAGATGATAGAAGACTAGCCTATACATATTATATTGTGTGACGGTGACTGAGATGATAGAAGACTAGCCTATACATATTATATTGTGTGATGGTGACTGAGATGATAGAAGACTAGCCCATACATATTATATTGTGTGACGGTGACTGAGATGATAGAAGACTAGCCCATACCTATTATATTGTGTGACGGTGACTGAGATGATAGAAGACTAGCCCATACGTATTATATTGTTTGACGGTGACTGAGATTATAGAAGACTAGCCCATACCTGTTATATTGTGTGACGGTGACTGTGATGATAGAAGAATAGGCCACACCTATTATATTGTATGACGGTGACTGAGATGATAGAAGACTAGCCCATGCATATTATATTGTGTGATGGTGACTGAGATGATAGAAGACTAGCCCATACTTATTATATTGTTTGACGGTGACTGAGATTATAGAAGACTAGCTCATACATATCATATTGTGTGACGGTGACTGAGATGATAAAAGACCACCCCATACATAATTAATTGTGTGACGGTGACTGAGATGATAGAAGACTAGCCCATGCATATTATATTGTGTGATGGTGACTGAGATGATAGAAGTCTAGCCCATACATATTATATTTTGTGACCGTCACTGAGATGATAGAAGGCTAGCCCATACCTATTATATTGTTTGACGGTGACTGAGATGATAGAAGACTAGCCCATACCTATTATATTGTGTGACCGTCACTGAGATGATAAAAGACTAGCCCATATATATTATATTGTGTGACAGTGACTGAGATGATAGAAGACTAGACCATACATATTATATTGTTTGACGGTGATTGAGATGATAGAAGACTAGCCCATACATATTATATTGTGTGGCAGTGACTGAGATGATAGAAGAATATGCCATACCTATGATATTGTGTGACGGTGACTGAGATGATAGAAGAATAGGCCATACCTATTATATTGTGTGACGGTGACTGAGATGATAGAAGACGAGTCCATACATATTATATTGTGTGACGGTGACTGAAATGATAGAAGAATATGCCATACATATTATATTGTGTGACGGTGACTGAGATGATAAAAGACTAGGCCATACCTATTATATTGTCTGACGGTGACTGAGATGATAGAAGACTAGCTCATACCTATTATATTGGGTGACGGTGACTGAGATGATAGAAGAATAGGCCATACCTATTATATTGTGTGACGGTGACTGAGATGATAGAAGAATAGGCCATACCTATTATATTGTGTGACGGTGACTGAGATGATAGAAGAATAGGCCATATCTATTATATTGTGTGACGGTGACTGAGATGATAGAAGAATAGGCCATACCTATTATATTGTGTGACGGTGACTGAGATGATAGAAGAATATGCCATACCTATTATATTGTGTGACGGTGACTGAGATGATAGACGAATAGGCCATACCTATTATATTGTGTGATGGTGACTGAGATGATAGAAGACTAGCCCATACATATTATATTGTGTGACGGTGACTGAGATGATAGAAGACCAGCCCATATCTATTATATTGTTTGACGGTGACTGAGATTATAGAAGACTAGCCCATACATATTATATTGTGTGATGGTGACTGAGATGATAGAAGAATATGCCATACCTATTATATTGTGTGACGGTGACTGAGATGATAGAAGAATAGGCCATACCTATTATATTGTGTGACGGTGACTGAGATGATAGAAGAATATGCCATACCTATTATATTGTGTGACGGTGACTGAGATGATAGAAGACTAGCCCATGCATATTATGTTGTGTGATGGTGACTGAGATTATAGAAGACTAGCTCATACATATCATATTGTGTGACGGTGACTGAGATGATAAAAGACCACCCCATACATAATTAATTGTGTGACGGTGACTGAGATGATAGAAGACTAGCCCATACATATTATATTTTGTGACCGTCACTGAGATGATAGAAGACTAGCCCATACCTATTATATTGTTTGACGGTGACTGAGATGATAGAATACTAGCCCATACCTATTATATTGTGTGACCGTCACTGAGATGATAGAAGACTAGCCCATACATATTATATTGTGTGACAGTGACTGAGATGATAGAAGACTAGGCCATACATATTACATTGTTTGACGGTGATTGAGATGATAGAAGACTAGCCCATACATATTATATTGTGTGGCAGTGACTGAGATGATAGAAGACTAGCCCATACCTATTATATTGTGTGACCGTCACTGAGATGATAGAAGACTAGCCCATACATATTATATTGTGTGACCGTCACTGAGATGATAGAAGACTAGCCCATACCTATTATATTGTTTGACGGTGACTGAGATGATAGAAGAATAGGCCATACCTATTATATTGTGTGACGGTGACAGAGATGATAAAAGACTAGCCCATACCTATTATATTGTGTGACGGTGGCAGAGATGATAGAAGACCAGCCCATACACATTATATTGTGTGGCAGTGACTGAGATGATAGAAGACTAGCCCATACCTATGATATTGTGTGACGGTGACTGAGATGATAGAAGAATAGGCCATACCTATTATATTGTGTGACGGTGACTGAGATGATAGAAGACCAGCCCATACATATTATATTGTGTGACGGTGACTGAAATGATAGAAGACTAGCCCATACATATTATATTGTGTGACGGTGACTGAGATGATAAAAGACTAGCCCATACCTATTATATTGTGTGATGGTGACTGAGATTATAGAAGACTAGCTCATACGTATTATATTGTGTGACAGTGACTGAGATGATAGAGGATCAGCCCATACATATTATATTGTATGACGGTGACTGAGATGATAGAAGACCAGCCCATACCTATTATATTGTTTGATGGTGACTGAGATTATAGAAGACTAGCCCATACATATTATATTGTGAAACGGTGACTGAAACGATAGAAGACTAGCCCATACATATTATATTGTGTGGTAGTGACTGAGATAATAGAAGACTAGCCCATACCTATTATATTATGTGACGGTGACTGAGATGATAGAAGACCAGCCCATACATATTATATTGTGTGACGGTGATTGTGATGATAGAAGAATAGGCCATACCTATTATATTGTGTGACGGTGACTGAGATGATAGAAGACTAGCCTATACATTTTATATTGTGTGACGGTGACTGAGTTGATAGAAGACTAGCCTATACATATTATATTGTGTGATGGTGACTGAGATGATAGAAGACTAGCCCATACATATTATATTGTGTGACGGTGACTGAGATGATAGAAGACTAGCCCATACGTATTATATTGTTTGACGGTGACTGAGATGATAGAAGACTAGCCCATACATATTATATTGTGTGACGGTGACTGAGATGATAGAAGACTAGCCTATACATATTATATTGTGTGATGGTGACTGAGATGATAGAAGACTAGCCCATACATATTATATTGTGTGACGGTGACTGAGATGATAGAAGACTAGCCCATACGTATTATATTGTTTGACGGTGACTGAGATGATAGAAGACTAGCCCATACATATTATATTGTGTGACGGTGACTGAGATGATAGAAGAATATGCCATACGTATTATATTGTGTGACGGTGACTGAGATGATAGAAGACTAGCCCATACATATTATATTGTGTGACGGTGACTGAGATGATAGAAGAATAGGCCATACCTATTATATTGTGTGATGATGACTGAGATGATAGAAGACTAGCCCATACATATTATATTGTGTGACGGTGACTGAGATGATAGAAGAATATGCTATACCTACTATATTGTGTGACGGTGACTGAGATGATAGAAGAATATGCCATACCTATTATATTGTGTGACGGTGACTGAGATGATAGAAGACTAGCCCATGCATATTATATTGTGTGATGGTGACTGAGATGATAGAAGACTAGCCCATACTTATTATATTGTTTGACGGTGACTGAGATTATAGAAGACTAGCTCATACATATCATATTGTGTGACGGTGACTGAGATGATAAAAGACCACCCCATACATAATTAATTGTGTGACGGTGACTGAGATGATAGAAGACTAGCCCATACATATTATATTGTGTGACCGTCACTGAGATGATAGAAGACTAGCCCATACCTATTATATTGTTTGACGGTGACTGAGATGATACAAGACTAGCTCATACCTATTATATTGTGTGACCGTCACTGAGATGATAAAAGAATAGGCCATACATATTATATTGTGTGACGGTGACTGAGATGATAGAAGACTAGCCCATACATATTATATTGTGTGACTGTGACTGAGATTATAGAAGACTAGCCCATACATATTATATTGTTTGACGGTGATTGATATGATAGAAGACTAGCCCATACATATTATATTGTGTGACGGTCACTGAGATGATAGAAGACTAGCCCATACCTATTATATTGTGTGACGGTGACTGAGATGATAGAAGACTAGCCCATACATATTATATTGTGTGACGGTGACTGATATGATAGAAGAATATGCTATACCTACTATATTGTGTGACGGTGACTGAGATGATAGAAGAATATGCCATACCTATTATATTGTGTGACGGTGACTGAGATGATAGAAGACTAGCCCATGCATATTATATTGTGTGATGGTGACTGAGATGATAGAAGACTAGTACATACTTATTATATTGTTTGACGGTGACTGAGATTATAGAAGACTAGCTCATACATATCATATTGTGTGACGGTGACTGAGATGATAAAAGACCACCCCATACATAATTAATTGTGTGACGGTGACTGAGATGATAGAAGACTAGCCCATACATATTATATTTTGTGACCGTCACTGAGATGATAGAAGACTAGCCCATACCTATTATATTGTTTGACGGTGACTGAGATGATAGAATACTAGCCCATACCTATTATATTGTGTGACCGTCACTGAGATGATAGAAGACTAGCCCATACATATTATATTGTGTGACAGTGACTGAGATGATAGAAGACTAGGCCATACATATTACATTGTTTGACGGTGATTGAGATGATAGAAGACTAGCCCATACATATTATATTGTGTGGCAGTGACTGAGATGATAGAAGACTAGCCCATACCTATTATATTGTGTGACCGTCACTGAGATGATAGAAGACTAGCCCATACATATTATATTGTGTGACCGTCACTGAGATGATAGAAGACTAGCCCATACCTATTATATTGTTTGACGGTGACTGAGATGATAGAAGAATAGCTCATACCTATTATATTGTTTGACGGTGACTGAGATGATAGAAGAATAGGCCATACCTATTATATTGTGTGACGGTGACAGAGATGATAAAAGACTAGCCCATACCTATTATATTGTGTGACGGTGGCTGAGATGATAGAAGACCAGCCCATACATATTATATTGTGTGGCAGTGACTGAGATGATAGAAGACTAGCCCATACCTATGATATTGTGTGACGGTGACTGATATGATAGAAGAATAGGCCATACCTATTATATTGTGTGACGGTGACTGAGATGATAGAAGACCAGCCCATACATATTATATTGTGTGACGGTGACTGAAATGATAGAAGACTAGCCCATACATATTATATTGTGTGACGGTGACTGAGATGATAAAAGACTAGCCCATACCTATTATATTGTGTGATGGTGACTGAGATTATAGAAGACTAGCTCATACGTATTATATTGTGTGACAGTGACTGAGATGATAGAAGATCAGCCCATACATATTATATTGTATGACGGTGACTGAGATGATAGAAGACCAGCCCATACCTATTATATTGTTTTATGGTGACTGAGATTATAGAAGACTAGCCCATACATATTATATTGTGAAACGGTGACTGAAACGATAGAAGACTAGCCCATACATATTATATTGTGTGGTAGTGTCTGAGATAATAGAAGACTAGCCCATACCTATTATATTATGTGACGGTGACTGAGATGATAGAAGACCAGCCCATACATATTATATTGTGTGACGGTGACTGTGATGATAGAAGAATAGGCCATACCTATTATATTGTGTGACGGTGACTGAGATGATAGAAGACTAGCCCATACGTATTATATTGTGTGACGGTGACTGAGATGATAGAAGACAAGCCCATACATATTATATTGTGTGACGGTGACTGAGATGATAGAAGACTAGCCTATGCATATTATATTGTGTTATGGTGACTGAGATGATAGGTGACTAGCCCATATGTATTATATTGTGAGATGGTGACTGCATTGATAAAAGACCTGCCCATACCTATTATATTGTGTGACGATGACTGAGATGATAGAAGACCAGCCCATACCTATTATATTGTGAGACGGTGACTGAGATAATAGAAGAATATGCCATACCTATTATATTGTGTGACGGTGACTGAGATGATAGAAGACTAGCCTATACATTTTATATTGTGTGACGGTGACTGAGATGATAGAAGACTAGCCTATACATATTATATTGTGTGATGGTGACTGAGATGATAGAAGACTAGCCCATACATATTATATTGTGTGACGGTGACTGAGATGATAGAAGACTAGCCCATACGTATTATATTGTTTGACGGTGACTGAGATGATAGAAGACTAGCCCATACATATTATATTGTGTGACGGTGACTGAGATGATAGAAGAATATGCCATACCTATTATATTGTGTGACGGTGACTGAGATGATAGAAGACTAGCCCATACATATTATATTGTGTGACGGTGACTGAGATGATAGAAGAATAGGCCATACCTATTATATTGTGTGATGGTGACTGAGATGATAGAAGACTAGCCCATACATATTATATTGTGTGACGGTGACTGAGATGATAGAAGAATATGCTATACCTACTATATTGTGTGACGGTGACTGAGATGATAGAAGAATATGCCATACCTATTATATTGTGTGACGGTGACTGAGATGATAGAAGACTAGCCCATGCATATTATATTGTGTGATGGTGACTGAGATGATAGAAGACTAGCCCATACTTATTATATTGTTTGACGGTGACTGAGATTATAGAAGACTAGCACATACATATCATATTGTGTGACGGTGACTGAAATGATAAAAGACCACCCCATACATAATTAATTGTGTGACGGTGACTGAGATGATAGAAGACTAGCCCATACATATTATATTGTGTGACCGTCACTGAGATGATAGAAGACTAGCCCATACCTATTATATTGTTTGACGGTGACTGAGATGATACAAGACTAGCTCATACCTATTATATTGTGTGACCGTCACTGAGATGATAAAAGAATAGGCCATACATATTATATTGTGTGACGGTGACTGAGATGATAGAAGACTAGCCCATACATATTATATTGTGTGACTGTGACTGAGATTATAGAAGACTAGCCCATACATATTATATTGTTTGACGGTGATTGATATGATAGAAGACTAGCCCATACATATTATATTGTGTGACGGTCACTGAGATGATAGAAGACTAGCCCATACCTATTATATTGTGTGACGGTGACTGAGATGATAGAAGACTAGCCCATACATATTATATTGTGTGACGGTGACTGAGATGATAGAAGAATATGCTATACCTACTATATTGTGTGACGGTGACTGAGATGATAGAAGAATATGCCATACCTATTATATTGTGTGACGGTGACTGAGATGATAGAAGACTAGCCCATGCATATTATATTGTGTGATGGTGACTGAGATGATAGAAGACTAGCCCATACTTATTATATTGTTTGATGGTGACTGAGATTATAGAAGACTAGCTCATACATATCATATTGTGTGACGGTGACTGAGATGATAAAAGACCACCCCATACATAATTAATTGTGTGACGGTGACTGAGATGATAGAAGACTAGCCCATACATATTACATTTTGTGACCGTCACTGAGATGATAGAAGACTAGCCCATACCTATTATATTGTTTGACGGTGACTGAGATGATAGAAGACTAGCCCATACCTATTATATTGTGTGACCGTCACTGAGATGA